>JAOEGS010022296.1:0-13540 GCA_025447755.1 Corythornis vintsioides | reverse complement strand
ACCACCCATGGCCCACCCAACCCCCCCCCCCCCCCCCCCCCCCCCCCCCCCCATAAGACACCATCAGTGTGCTTTAGCAAATAAACCAAATTTTTCTTCACAGCAACCTCTTGTTTTCCCCAGGGTTTGGTGTTTGTTTTCACACCACAGAGCTGGTTCCATCCAGGCCTCCTCCTGGGCTGCAGCTGGATGGGTGAAATAAAAGAGCCCCCTCCCCAAGGTTACAGAGGTAACAGACTTTATTCAAGTTCCAAATATTTTTTTCTCTAAACAATAGAAAAATAAATTTTCTGTTTACAGGTTGATTTGAGGCCAACAGTGGCACAAAAATGACATATCCTTTACTTGGAGAGATTAAAAAATGTGAATATTCAGGCTCAGACAGGCTTTACACCCCCCTCCAAAACAGCATATTCAAGGCCAGTTTTCCCTCAGACAGAAGCAAATTCAAATACTATATTATTATTATTATTATTATTATTATTATTTAGAATGCTTTTGGCCAGGCAGTACAATGTCCCAGTTCCAGCCCAGGCTTGCCCAAGGTTGAGCTGAAAAGGCTTTTTCTGGTGCTTTTTCTCTGCATGTCAGCCTGGAGCCCAGCACAGGGGCCAGAAGGAGGGATGTGCTGGTTCTGATTTGTGCTGCACCTGCTTCTGCAGTTGAAAACAACTTTTTTTTTTGCTGCTGCAAGTCTGAGCTTACCAGGGAAGGACAAGCAGTTAACAGGCTGCATCTTTAGCCAGCCTCCTCCAGCCCAGCTTTCTGCTACAGGCTATTTATCTTGCATCTTAAAACATCCTCAGCATGGCTCAGGAGCAGAGGGGACGGTGCCTATGGCTCGTGTTCCTCCCCTCTTTAAGGGAACCAGCCCCTCTCCTTCCCTGCTGCAGCCCTGGAATTCCCTTCCCCACCACTGGGGGTTGCGCCCGGTCTCCTGCCATGGCAGCTCTCCATCGTGCCCTGGCCGGGGGACAGGGAAGGCAGCTCCGTTCCCAACAGCGAGGGATCCCTGGAGGCAGGGATCTGGCTGCTGCTGCTCGGGGGTTAGTAGGCAGTTAGTTTTACACTCCGGGTCTGTTCCAGTCGGGGCGGGGCAGGGCAGAGCATTCCTCAGCCAGGGTTCTGGAGCAGGGCCTGGCTCTGGTCCCCGGTGTCCTCTGGCTCGCAGGCAGCAGCGGGGGAGGTGTGGCTGGCTGCCCCGTTCATCTCCCGCAGGGGGTGGTAGAGATAGTCCCTCCCCTCCTCCTGCCTCCGGGCCTTCAGCAGCAGCCCCACGTTACCCAGGGTGCTCAGCAGCAGCAGCAGAGCCAGGACAGAGGTCATGGACATCCAGCTTTCCCTGCGGGACACAAGATGGTTCTGCTTTAGCAACAGCTCTGCACCCGCTTCCACAGGCTGCCAATCAGACTGGGCTGGGTGGGAAGGGATCTCTAAAGGGGATGTCCAGACCACACCCCCTCTCCCCCCCTACCCCTGCAGGGAGCAGGGCCATCTGCAGCCAGAGCAGGGTGCTCAGAGCCCCAACCAACCTCCCCTGGGATGGTGCCAGGGCTGGGGCATTGACCACCTCTCTGGGCAGCCTGGGCCAGGCTCTGCCACCCTCAGTGTCAAAAAATTCTTCCTCCTCTCCAGTCTGAATCCCCCTCTTAGTTCAAACCCTCCCCCTTTTCTGTGACTGCAGCTGCCCCCTGACCCCACCAGCCCCATGCCAGGGCCTGGCTATTGCACCCCCAGTGCAGCAGTGGGAGGAACAGTGGCTCTGCCCACTTGGGAGCTGCAGCCCAGCAGGCTCAGGGTGTGAATGGTCACTGGTGGGGGCTTCAGCTCAGCCCCTGGCTCACAATGAAGTTTTTAGCACCTTCCCAGTTCTCACCCTTCCAAGCTGAGAGCTGGAGGTGTCAGAATGAAGCTGGAACACAGAGGAAGCAGCAGAGCTCTGGGTGTTGCTGCCACAACACCCTGGCACCCAGGAGAGGTGTGAGCAGCTCCAGCTGGCTGGGAGCAGCTGTTGGCATGGACTCAGGATATTATACAAATAGAGGGGCTGTTGCACACTTACTGTGACAAGGAGAATTTGCCTTTGCTCCTTCCCTTATTTTGGGAAGCCAAACACTTTGCAGCTGGAAAAGAAAGCAGAGAATGAAGAGAGGCAGCAGTGGGAGGGGGAAATCTTAGTAAAATCCCCCTCAAAAAGAGCCAGCTGAGGGAAGTTGACAACCAGCCAGAGCTGGGAACTCAGCAAGCACTGCATTAGGCACCAAAACTGCTCCTCCAGCTGCTTGTTTTCTTCAAGCCAACACCCCCCCTGTACCCAGAAGTACCTCTGCTTAGCTGCTCCTGGAGTGCCAGCCCATAGGTGATGTTGCAGCTGCCTGTCCTGGGGTCACAGGGACACGAGTGGTTACAGGCACACTGGCTCTGGCAGTTGGGCCCATACCAGCCCATGGGACACTCTAGGGAACAGAGGACAATGAGGCTGGGCCCTGGCCAAGCCCTCAGGACCCTGGGTTTCCTGCAGCCTGACAAAGCTGTTCTGCCCAGCCTGGGAGCTGTCTGTGTCCCAAAGAAGTTTCTGCTCAGCAGGGATAGGGCTGGGGAGGGTGCCTGGGCTGGAAATGAGGCACCACCCCTGGCACCCACACTGCACCTCCCTTGCCCTGGCACTGGAGCTGATTTTTGGGGCCTCTGGAGTATTTGTGTCCTACACTCAGCTCTTTGGGGCAGAGGCAACCATGGCTTTCTAATGCTGAAGCAAACTCCTCTTTCCTCCCAGCTCCCCTCTTTGCTTTCCAGGCAGTGGGGGTAGGATGGGCAAGCCCTGGCAGCTGCAGCTGAGCTCTGAGCCTGCCTGGCAGCCCTCGGGCTTGCCTGGCCTGCCACAGGTGGCTCAGCTGTGTCCCAAACTCCTCTTCCCCAGCCCACTAGAGCAGCCCTTACCTTGCTCACAGCTGGTGCCATAGTATCCAGCTGGGCAGGCACAGGCTCCGTGCACGGGGTTGCAGGAGCCACCATGCTGGCACTGGCACTTCTGGGCACAAGCATCCCCGTAGAACCCGCTGGCACAAGCTGCAGGAGATAAGCAGAGGCCTCCTCAGAACCCTCCCACCCCACCCTTACAGCCAAGGAGCAGCCCCAGCTGCTCAGAGAAGAGCAGCCCAGCCAGTGCCTTGAACACAGAGCGAGGGCTTGGGGTGCTTTGCTCCGTGCCAAAATACTCAGGCTGCAGCTCAACTTGGCTCGGCACAGAGAAATGCACAGTGTGGAGCCCTTCCCTGCACCAGTTTCCCCACCAGTGTGGGGGGCCAGGGGCTTGGAAGCAGCTCCCACTGCCCTCTGGCTGCAGGAGGGGGCAGGGAGAGCCGGGAGTCAGTGTTACCTTGGCTGCAGTTGCTGCCCGTCCAGCCAGCATCACACAGGCATCCAGCTGTGCCAACACAAACAGGGGTTAGCAAGGAGGGAGAAAGAACCAGCAGGAATTCAAAGGAGCCTCTGCTGCTGCTTGGGGGGGGGGGGGGCCCTCCTAACTCTCCCCACCACCCACAAGAGGGATCCTGAACTCACACCCGGGTGAGGCTCAGCCACAAGACACAACAGAAGTTCCTGGAGGGCAGAGAGAAGCATCCCCTGAGCTCTGCCAGTCCCTTCACTGGGCCACAGATGATGTGAGTCGAGTCAGAGGGCAGGGAAAGAGGACAGAGCAGGCACAGAGAGCTGGGGGGGATGTTACAGCAGCCCCCAGATTCAAAAAGAGTTTATACAAGCCCAGCTCTCCTGTAAAAATGAATCAGGAGAGTCCAGTGAGGCAGGACCCAGAGGGCAGGGGCCAGAGCTCAGCTCCAGGGCTCAGCTGCAGTCCCAGACCACCCAGCCAAGACTCAGTTTGGTGTCAAGTCCTGTTCCAGGTCCAGTTTCCAGCCACATTTGCTGTCACCCAAAGGCAACGTGTTCTGAGCATCTCTACTGCTGCCTCAGGAGCTGGAGAGAGCAGGGCCAGCAGCTCTACACACCCAGAAGGTAAGCCCAAGGTGTGGGGCACACAGCACCAGCTGCTTTCCAGAGCCAGGAGCCTGGGCCAGGCAATTCTCCCAGGGCTGGGAATCCTCTCCAGGGTGCTGCTCTCTGCTGCAGGGGAAGTTGCTGCTGCTGGTGCCATTTGTGGGAGCTACTCTCCTTCGCTCCAGGGTGAGAAAGGGCCCTGGAGGCCACACCTCAAATCCTGGGGTCCACTTTGAGCCCCTCCCTCCCAGAAGGACAGTGAGGGGCTGGAGCGTGGCCAGGGAAGGGACACAGAGCTGGGGAGGGGTGTGGGGAGGAGCAGCTGAGGGAGCTGGGCTGGTGGAGCCTGGAGAGAAGGAGGCTCAGGGGAGACCTTCTGGCTCTGACAGCTCCTGGCAGGAGGCTGCAGCCAGGTGATCTATTCTCCAAGGGAACAAGAGCCAGGACAAAAGAACCAGCTTCAAGCTGCCCCAAGCAGGGGAGGTTGATGTTGGAGCTGAGGAACAATTTCTTCCCCTCCAGGGCTGTCCCAGGCTGCCCAGGGCAGGGGTGAAGTCCCCGTGACCCCTGGGGGGGGTTTCCAAGCCCTGGAGCTGTGGTGCCCTGGCAGTGCTGGCTTGATGGCTGATGCTCTCAAAGGTCTCTTCCAAGCAAACTTGCTTCTAGGCTTGCCCAGCACAGCCCCACCCCCCCCCAAGGGCTTTGCTTCCCCCACTGGCAGGGACTCACATGGGGTGCAGAGGCCGTTCTGGCTGCAGTTGTCAACTGCTCCACAGTCCAAGATGTCACAGGCTGGGCCAGTCCAGAAGGGGGCGGAGCAGTGGCAGCGCCCCCCCAGGCAGTGCCCGTGCCCGCCGCAGTCGGCAGGCTGGCAGGCTGGCTCGTGGGCACACAGGACGGTGGAGATGCTCCGAGGGCAGCGCCACATGTTGTCAAAGGAGCTGGGGACAGAAGGCCAAGGGCCCATCAGGGCCACCGGTGGCAAGGTGCTGCCCCCAGCCCCCTGAGGAGCCCCTCGGCACCACCCCCAAACCTCCCTCCCCACTGGCACTGGCAAAGGGGAGGGCTGATGATGGGCAAACAGGAGCATACAACTCGATCTGGTGAAGTGTTCATTCCGGGGGGGGTAGGAGTGATTCCAAAGGTGGAATGCCTCCCTCCAAGCAGTCCCAGCTTCCCTAAGGTTGGCTTTTCCTGCAGTATTATCTGCTCTGAGAAGAGTTCTGTGCCTGGAGTTAGATCCAAGCCAAGCCAGTGCTGGCCTTTCAACCCCCAGACTGCAAACAGTTTTACTTCATGTTTACAGACAGAAATTACTACAAAGCTAAATGTAAATTAAATTATCCTGAAGGTTTCCTCTCTCGAGGCAGTGTCTCCAAGTCAGTGTTTCTTTTCCATGATCTCTGCTAATTGCCAGCAAGTGCAGCTCTGAAGCTCCCAGTTGAGCTGTTTCCTTATCCCATTTCCACCCAGTGCCATCCCTCATCCAGGGCTGAAAGCAGCTCAGCTTTATAGGTGGCAAAAACGGGTAATCACTCAGTGGCTTTAAACTTTAGAGTCTCTGTCCCTCTCCCTCAACCCCTTTCCAGGTGATCCCCCCAGCAATGCAGACTCAGTCCCTTGCAGAGGGAGGGTGGGACCAAGTCCTGCACCCAGGTGGGTCGTGCCACCAGCACCTACCAGTGCTCAGAGGGGTAGCTTGCAAGGGTCCCATTTAAGACCAGTGTTGCAGACCCTCCACCATCCAGGTTGATAGCATTGATGATTCCCTGCTGCTTCAGGAACTCAGCCATTTCCCAGAGGTTGACCCTGCAAAAACAAAGAGGAGTTCCTTGCTCCTTCATGCTGGTGGGCTTCAGTGGAACCTTGTGCTGGAATGCTTGGTGGCTCTCCTCAGTGGAGAGGGAGGTTCTCCCACCCCAGGCCCACTGGTTTGCTGTCTGCAGGCTGCCCCAGTCCCTGCTGGCCCTGCCAGGAAGACACCAGCCAGCAGGGTCTTCAGGCCCCCTCCTGCAAGTCTCTGCCTTCAACTGCATCCCTGGCAGCCACAGAGCCCCTCCAGTTTCAGGAATGGAACTGAAAGACTGATCTCACCCCTGCCCCCTCACCACCACTCTGCCCTTACCCTCTGGATTCTGTCTGTCCATCCATATGAACCAGGACCAGCTGCCCCTGGCTGTCATGTCCAACTGCAGTCCTGGCTGAGATCACATTGATGAACCTCTCAAAGGTTCCTGTGCAGGAGAGGGGACAATTCACACACCATCCAGGTGACAAGAGCTGTCTGCAAACACCTCCCAGCAGGGAGCTCATCTACACTGGAGCCCAGGTTTCCTCCTGCTCATCCAGGCCCATCTAGCAGGAACACGTCTGGAAGCACTCTTGTTCAGCTGTGGTCTGGCATGGGGACAAAGAAGGGGATTCAGAAGCCCTCAGCTTCCAACTCCTGTGAAAGGCACCTGCTTTGAGTTTCCCCAGACAAGCATGAGCACCAGTCCTGCCCCTGCTGTCTCCAGGCCTCAGCAAAGCCTCCTGAGCAGCCCTGGACAGTGAGCACAGCCTGAGCTCACAGGCAGCCTGCACTTGCTGCAGACCTGGGGTGAAGCAGCACAGAAGGGATTTGGAGACCATTCCAGCAGGAGTTCAGCCAGACAATGTGGTGTCCACTGCTTCCACCCCCTCCTTCCAGCAGCCCCAGAAGGACAAGCCACAGCCAGGATCGTTTACCTGTGGTTTGAGTTTCACCACACTCAGCCAGCTGGCTCTGGTTGATGTACACCTCCCCGTTTCTGAGAAGCCAAACGACCCCACTCACAAGCTGCACAAAAGGGTTTGCTTGGTCCAAGACATCTTCCTCAGACAAGTAACTAGGGAAGAGAGAGCACGAGGGGTTACCCACCATCACGGCAGAGGGGTGCCAAAGCCTCCTCTGCTGCCAGCAGGCTTCAGAGGCAGGGGGAAAGGAGGTGGCTGACAATGAAACGTGGCTTCAGCAGCCACAGCAGACCCTGCTCTCCACTGCTCCCCACTGAATGGTGGTCAGTGGTGGTCCCAGGGCACCTAGGATGCCTGGAACAGCTCCTGCCAGTGCACCCGAGCCAGGCTGACAAGGGCAGAAACCAGCTGGCAGAGGCATTGCTGAAGGCTCGGGGATCTGTGGAAGCTGGTGATGGCAGAGATGGCACCCACAGGACCAAGGTGAGGAGAGCTTTAAACCAGGTATGACACTGGGCAGTGCCAGAGCAGCCTGGCCCACGAAGGCTCCTGGCTGGCATGGCCGAGAGAACTTGAAACAACAGAATATCAACAACAGTGAGCTCAACCATGTGCAAACGAAGGAGGGGTGGTGAAAGAGCTCTCCCCCTCTCACTGGGACACCAGAATAGATGCCAGTGTGAAGCTGTCCAGTGGCACAGGCAGGAGGAACTGGAGCAGCTGCAGGGCTACACCCTCCCTGCAGTGGTGCAGGCACAGTAGGAAGAGCCTGTAGCCAGGGAAGAGGTTGTGGAGTCTCCAGCCTTGGAGAAAACTGAAAACACAACTGGACATGGCCCTGAGCAACCTGATCCAGCTAACCCTGTGCTCAAGGGTGTGGCATGAGGCACATCCAGAGCTCCCTTCCAACCCCAGTGCTGCTGGGCTGCAGTCAGGGCACTGATGGAGTCTGCTCTGCCTCTCTTCTGAAGGCAGCACACAGAGCTCTCCCCCTCCTACCCTCACTGAGTGTTCCTGTCACAAGAGACACAGGAACCTCCCTGGTGAGGTGACTTTTGACAGGGGCTTGTAGTGATAGGATGAGGGGTCATGGCTTTAAACTGGAAGAGAGGAGATTGAGATTGGAAATTAGGAAGAAATTCTTCACTCTGAGGCTGGTGAGCCACTGGCACAGGGTGCCCAGGGAAGCTGTGGGTGCTCCATCACTGGATGCACCCAGGCTGGATGGGGCTTTGAGCGGCCTGCTCTAGTGGGAGCCACGGCAGAGGGGAGTGGAAGTCAGCTTTAAGCTCCCAACACAAAGCACTCTATGATTCTGCACGGCTAGAGATCATCAGAGTCCCTCCCAGTCTCCAGGGAGAGCAGCCTTCAACAGGTCCCCAGATCCTTACCCAAACACCATGGTGCCATCCTTCCGGATGCCAAACTGAGCATTCTGCAGTCCTCCGGAGTTCCTCACCAGCTTTCCGTCGCTCACCACGTTCCCAAAACACTCTCCAGTTCCCATGTCAAAGTACCCACCGTTCTGGGCCACCAGACACTTGCCCAGCCTCGCCGTCTGTTCCACGGGAGCCCGGCGGCGAGCCCGGCAGCCCCCCGTGCCGCCCGGCTCCAGCACGGACAAGGTCCTCAGGGGGTTCTTCACCCAAGTGAAGTGCCCGTAGACCACCCTGCGCTCCTCGCCCGCCGCAGGGATGTAAGAAACGAAGGTCCTGGTGGTAGCCACCGGGCCCCCCGTCGTCTTGTCGCTCGGCCAGGCTTCGTGCGTCACGTTGCCGTACTTGAGGGGCTGGCAGTCCCTGACGTGCCGGTGGCCGTGCCGAGGGCCGTGCCGGGAGGGGAGGTAGGGCTGCAGGAGGTCGCTGCTGAGGCTCCTGAAATGAGAAGCATTTAATCCTTTTCTTTGGAAATGACCTTTAAGAGCACCGAGTGTGACCGTTAATCCAGGGCTGCCAAACCCACTGCTAACCCACCGCTCTCAGCACCACAGCTCCAGGGCTTGGAAAGCCCTCCAGAGGTCAGGGGGACTCCAGCCCTGCCCTGGGCAGCCTGGGACAGCCCTGGACAGCCCTCGGGGAGAGAAACTGTTCCTCAGCTCCAACCAAAACCTGCCCTGGGTCAACTTGAGGCTGGTTCCTCTTGTCCTGTCACTTGTTCCTTGGGGGAAGAGACCGATCCCCCTGGCTCCAGCCTCCTGTCAGGAGCTGTCAGAGCCAGAAGGTGTCCCCTGAGCCTCCTTCTCTCCAGGCTCAAAAAGCCCAGGTGCCTCAGCTGCTCCTCCCCACGCTCCTGCTCCAGACCCTTCCCAGCTTCAATCAAGAAACAAGATGCAGTTGCCCCAGAGCTGCCCTGGCAGAGGAACCCGATGTGCTGGGCCAAGAGCCACTCGGCTCAGGGTGCTGGCTAGAGAAGGTCTCACCTTCAGCACCCCGGGCCCTGCCGCGGGGAATCCCCTCTGTAACCCAACCCCGCACGGCCGACCCTCGGCACGGCTCCTTCCTAACTCCCCCTCCTAACGCGCCCCGCTCCCAGACACCCGCACGGACACTCACCCGGCGCCGCCCGCCGCCTGCAGCCAGCC
The DNA here is from genome assembly GCA_025447755.1 of Corythornis vintsioides. Lineage (NCBI taxonomy): Eukaryota > Metazoa > Chordata > Aves > Coraciiformes > Alcedinidae > Corythornis > Corythornis vintsioides. The sequence continues at coordinate 4,245 of JAOEGS010022296.1, read as the reverse complement.
TAGAGCCGCCAGCGCGGCTGCCAGCACCGCCCGCCCCGCCGGCACCGCCCGCCCCGGCCCCAGGCGGCCCGCAGCCCCCGCAACCCCCGCAGCCCCGCACGCCGCCATCTTGGCGGGCGCTCCGCTGCCGGTAGCGCTCCCCCTGCCGGCCGGAGGCGGAGCGGCACCGGAGCCCCGGTTCCCGCCGCCCGCCCTCTGCGCGGCTCAGAGTCAATCACAGAATCGATCGTAGAATCACAGAATCAATCACAGAATGTCAGGGGTTGGAAGGCACCTAGAAGATCATTCAGTCCAACCCCCCCTGCCAGAGCAGGGTCACCCAGACCAAGTCAACTCTGACGCAATAGGGGTTCTGCTGTGATGTCATCTGGCGTCACAGGGGGGGATATATAAGGGGGTGCAGGGGCTCCTGTGCAGCAGTCAGTGGTGGCGGGCACTGCAGGCTGGTGATGTCTCAGCAGGCAGCAGGCTCAGCCTTTGCCATCCACAGCACTGTTGGTGATCCTGTCGCTGGGCAGCCAGGAGGTAACTGGCGATCTGGTGATTTTTGGCTCTGTGTTGGTACCTCAAAGCATGATGTACTGGAGCTGGTGGCATGGACGTCCCCACCCGGCATGATCCGTGCCTCACATCAAAGCTGGTGGTGCTGATGCTCGTGACGGTCTGGGTCAGAATCGTCTGCGTAAGTGACCCCACAGTGCCCTGTACTGCACCCTGGGCTGACCTGGGGTCCTGGGATGGGGGTGGCGTGAACACAAGAGTCTTAGTCTTTGGTGAGAGCTGCCTTTACAACTCCTCCTTTCTCCTCTCAGGACCACGTGGGGAGTCTCTTCTACGAGGTGTGTGTGTCAAGTAGGATGGAGGTGAAGAATCCTGTGAAGGCCAGAAAAAGGAAAATTAAGCTGAATCTGGAAGCTAAACCAGGGGCCTTGGATGAGGAGCAGGAGTGGCAGAAAGACACTGAGGCCTTGAAGTTCCCCGAGCTCCTCCAGGATGCCCTCACTGATTTCCAGGAGGGGCCCAGCAGGCCTAGCAGTGTTGATGCAGAGGAGTTGGGAGTTGTGACACCTGATCCTGACAGGTCAGAGGCTGTGGAGGAGGAGCCTGTCCTTGATCCCATGTCACCAGAGGAGAAGGCTCCAGCCTCTCCTGTTCTCAGAGAGTGGTCACCTGCCACGCACAGCCCCACAGCTCTGGCTGACGTGGAGCAGGACATTGTGAAGGAGATGGTGCACGAGATGACTTGGGGACCCGTCCAGCTACTGGAGCAACAGCTAGACCTTGCCCAAAGCCTGGATGCTGCTACTGAAGCAGGAACAGGGGCAGCCCCTCAGGACACCGAGAGTCACCTGGCTGCAGAGCCTCAGCGAGACACCAGCAGCACCACAGTCTTCCCAGTGGCTTGTGAGGATGGAGAAGACACGGCCTCTTCTCTCGGGTTTGGAGAAGATGAGGCCCCTTCTCCCATGCCTGGAGAAGATGAGGCCTCTTATCCTGTGTCTGGAGAAGATGAGGCCCCTTCTCCCGTGCCTGGAGAAGATGAGGCCTCTTTTCCCATGTCTGAAGAAGATGAGGCCTCTTCTCCCATGTCTGGAGAAGATGAGGCCCCTTCTCCTGTGTCTGAAGAAGATGAGGCTCCTTTTCCCGTGTCTGAAGAAGATGAGGCCCCTTCTCCCGTGTCTGAAGAAGATGAGGCCCCTTCTCTCGTGTCTGAAGAAGATGAGGCCCCTTCTCTCGTGTCTGAAGAAGATGAGGCCTCATCTCCCGTGTCTGAAGAAGATGAGGTCCCTTCTCTCATGTCTGGAGAAGATGAGGCCTCATCTCCTGGGTCTGGAGAAGACATGGCCTCTTTTCCCGTGTTTGAAGAAGGCATGTCTTCTTCCATGTCTGAAGAAAGCATGGCCTCTTTTCCCGTGTCTGAAGTCACCGACTCTTCTCCCATGTCTGGAGAAGACACGACCTCTTCTCCCGAGTCTGGAGAAGACAAGGACTCTTCTTCTGGGTCTAGAGAAGACACAACCTCTTCTACCACGTCTGGAGAGCATCGAGGGGAGGCCAGCACAGCCGCTGTGTGTATGGTGTCTGGTAAGGCTAAAGTGGCTCTGTCCTCCCCTCGGCCATTTGCAGCAGGCCCTGACACACCCAACCTTGCCCCAGCAGGAGGTGAGGAAGGAGAGTCCAGCACCGCTGCCTTCAAACAGGCCCCAGCCCGACGGCGACGGCGCAGCCGCCTCAGGAAGGCTCTGCACAGGACTTGGCTCAAATTTTCTTGCTTCACCCCCTCCATGAAGAAGAAGAAGAAGAGCAGTAATAAATGACTGTAGAATTTTGAGTGTTAGTAGAGCATTGATACAGAACGAGCACAGAATTCATCTTCATGAAGCTGTTTCCGTGTGACTGGCTGTGGAGTAGCCCAGGGCTGCCTTCCGCAGCCTGTCCTCGGGAAATGAAGAAAACTCAGCAACACCTTCGTGGTGTTGAGCAGGCATTTCTTTAATCCGGCGCCGGGCAACACGGGGGACATCTCCACCTAACGTGTGCCCTGGGTTTGTCACACTTCACACTTTCTATAGCATTATCTTTATTTTTTATTATATTATTATAGCAAGGGAGTGTCTAAATTAACCACATCCAGGGATTTGGATTGCACAATCCTTGCGCATGCTCAGTAGATAATGGGGATTCTTCTGGTGGTCGCAGGGGTCCTGGGGGAGGAAGGCTCAAAGTCTTCATCAGCTTGAACCCCCATGAGCTGTTGATGATAATAAATAAACGCACCAGATGATAATGATACTTGCTTGTGAACTGTCAGCCAGGAAAACCTACACACATGTCCATGGAACAGGATCTCAGAGTCAAAATTCCAGGTTTTATTACAGAATTTCTGTCTTTATTTGTAGGGAATAACCATACTATAGAATCGTTCTGGCTGGGACAGACATCTAAGCTCGAGTCCAGCAGTGCCAGGGCACCACCACCACCACCCCGTGTCCCTCAGCACCACAGCTCCAGGGCTTGGAAACCCCTCCAGAGCTCACGGGGTCTCCGCTCCTACCGTGGGCAGCCTGGGCCAGGCCTGCGGGGAATAGACAGCCCCTCAGCTCCAGCCTCAACCTCCCCTAGGGCGCCGTGAGGCGGTTCCTCCGCCCGTGTCACCGCCGAGCCGCCAGGGGGCGCCCCCCGGCCCCCACCTCCCTTTTCCCGCCTCTGGCCCCGCAAGATGGCGGCGCTGGCCTGGACGGCGCTGGCGGCTCTGCTGTGGCTGTGGCTGTGGCGGCGGCCGCGGGCCCGGGGCGGTGCGGGTCGGGTTTGCGTGATCGTGTTGGGAGACCTGGGCCGCAGCCCGCGGATGCAGTACCACGCGCTCTCGCTGGCCCGGCACGGGCGGGACGTGACGCTGCTGGGTTACCTCCGTGAGTGAGGGCGGGAGGCTCCGGTACCTCCGCAGGCAGCGGCGGCGGGGGCGGTGCGGGGAGGTGTGCGGGGAGCTTTTCTGTGACGGGCTTCTCTCCTCCGGCAGAGAGCAGGCCGCACGGCGACGTGCTGCGGAGCGAGAGGATCCGGCTGGTGCCCGTGGCGGAGCTGCGGTGGTTGGCAGGTGGGTGCGGGACGGGGGCTGCGGGGCAGGGAATCGCCGAGACCGGGCCGGAGCGTGGCTGTGCGCGGGGGACACGCACAGAGAAATCTGTGTTTCTGTCCTTTTGCAGTTGGCCCAAAGCTTTTCCAGTACGTTGTGAAAGTCATCGTGCAGGCAGTGCAGGTGCTGTACACGCTCCTGCAGATCGAGCAGCCGTCCTATATTCTCCTGCAGGTATGTTTTCTGTTCTGACTTTAATAAAATTCAACGGCACTGAATCGTACTTATTTTTTAGCTATCTAGGATGTTGTTCTAATGATTTGAGAACTGTAATTGCCGGGTCTGTGGTGTAAACCCATATCAAGCTGTTTATCTGACTCTAAACTTTGGTTTTCCTCTTAACAGCTCACTTTAGTTCTCCCTGATAATTGTAGAGCTTCATTGGCAGGGATAAAGAATAAAATCCTAGAATGCTAGCAATGGCTGGGAAAAGGGAGCTGCAGAGCTCATCCAGCCCAACCCCTGCTGAGAGCAGGGCCATCTGCACCTAGAGCAGGGTGCTCAGAGCCTCCTCCAGCCCCACCTGGGATATCTCCAGGGATGGGGCCTCCACCACCTCCCTGGGCACCCTGTGCCAGTGGCCACCCCTCTGCTGGGAAAGAACTTCT
>JAOEGS010022295.1:0-12083 GCA_025447755.1 Corythornis vintsioides | reverse complement strand
CTCACTCACTCACTCACTCACTCACTCACTCACTCACTCTAATGAGGAATAGCTGAGGGATCTGGAGTTGTTCAGCCTGGAGAAAAAGAGGATCAGGGGAGAGCTTCTTGCTCTCAGCAACTCCCCTACAAGAGGTTGGATCCAGGCAGTGTCAGGCTCTTCTCCCAAGGAACAAGTGACAGGACAAGAGGAACCAGCCTCAAGTTGCCTCAAGGGAGGTTGAGGTTGGAGCTGAGGAACAATTTCTTCCCCTTCAGGGCTGTCCCAGGCTTCCCAGGGCAGGGTTGGAGTCCCTGTGATCCCTGTAGGGGTTTTGAAGCCCCCCATGGGGCAGTGGTGCCCTGGCACTGATGGGGGGTGGTTGGACTCCATGAGCTGAAAAGTCACTTCCAAACAAAACAATTCTAATATTCCCAAGGACTGTTTCACTGCTCGTGCATTTTGGGATCTCTGTTGTGCAAGGACATCCCTCTGCAGCCCTGGCCAGGCCTTGCTGCCTGTGCCTGCCCCCCCTTGCAATAGATGGGTTGTTTGCATTCTCACATAAACTGGAATTATTTGCACCGAAAATAATCTTTCATAGAGTCATAGACTCAGAGAATGGCTTGGGTCAGATCCTACCCACCTGTCGTGGTCAGAGACACCTCCCACTAGACCAGTTTGCATCTTAACAGTGGTTTATATGTACTGTAGAAAAATGGTCTTGAACACCAGTGACACACCAGTTTTTCAATTACAGCCCATCATAGACAAATTATATCCCATTATAGCACTTCCAACAGGCCTCTTCTCTGCCAAGGTGGGATCCAGAACCCCTCAGACCATCAGGGACGTTCTCACTACCTTCAGCAAGGGTTTGCTCAGCCCTTGCCAAGCACCCCAAGGACCATGAGGTGGGACATGAACAATATTAATGGACATGCAGGGGTCAGCAAACCCAACCCCACCACCCACAGGCAACATGATTAAATATTTTGAGCTCTTATACTGGTTTTACAGCTGTTTGAGGGTACACAGCTCACCTACTGGGACTTCACTACAAAAGGCATAGAGACCAGTGCCTTGTAGTTGTCTTGGTTGTCAAGCAGGAGGCTGCTCCACGTAGCTCCAGGATTGGGACTCAAAAATATAAATCAAGCCCAGTGCAGAGCTCCTGTGATGCAGGAGTAAACTTCCTGCAGCTTTTAATGAGTTCTGGATCCAGACCCGGGTCATTCTGGTGCTGTTTTGTGAAATTACATAGATTTATGTCCAGCTATTTAATATCAACCTGGGGAAAAAAAATTAAATAAACAGAAAAAAAAGAAGCTTCAGTTTCTTTTGCTCAGCTCCATGTTTGACTGCCCTTGCTCCCATCCAAAGATTTTAATTTTTTATCTTGTTCATTCTTTTCCCCTTTGCACTGATACCTTTATTATTATTTTTTTTCTAATTTGGTGATCTCAGCAAGATGTTTGGGATGCTCTTGACAGAATGCAATATATCACCTGTCGAGAGACCCCGGCTTTTAGAAAGTGGGAAAATTACGGGTGTAATTGCAGAGTAAACACTTGTCCAGGGAAGGGGAACCTCTCCGTGCCGTGGGGTGGTCCGGGAGCCTTCACCCCTGGGGTGTGAGTCCGGCAGTGATGGGAACCTGACAAGGTGTTGATAGACCATGGGGCTGCTCCCTATTTGATTGTTTTAATACCAGAGTGACACCGAAGGGGGGTCAGGTAAATAAATATGCATGCCTCACCAGTTCAAAATAATAAAATTCCAGTGTGTGCAAGCCTGCTTGTTGAACATATGTTTGCGGCACGGCTAAGCCATCTGGCTCAATGTCAAGCATTTACACCAACTGCAGTCTTACACTACCTGACAGCAGAAAAGCTTTATTCCCTTGGTGTTTGGGCACAAATGGAGAAATATTATTGAAATGATTATCTGCATCAAGACTCAGATTTGGTTTGACATTTAGCTGGCTCTGTTTAATCCAAAGGGTTGTCTGAATGAATAAAGAGAAGGGTTCCTCCAGAAGATGCTGCAAGCAGCCAGGGAAAGCCAAATGATTAATGAGACTGAAAGGCTGGGTGGACCCTGCCCACCTCCACCCAGACCTTGGTGCCAAGAACTGCATATGAAATTAGGCTGAGGCTTTTGTAGCTTGTCAGGAGGATGCTCACGACTGAAGGGGCTCTATTTTTGGACCTTAAGAAAACAAAAGAAATCACTATGTTGCTTCCAGCTGAGAAGGAACGTTCTGAGCCCTAATTAAAAGCAATCTCTTAGAAGTCACAGGTCACCATCACACCTCAGTTAGAGCGAGAGGCGTTTTGGATCCGTGTCCCTCAGCTCCCAAGGTTATGCCTGGTGGAGCAGGGCTGGGGGGAGTCCCCACCCCTCTCCTGCACCCCCCCTCACCATGCCCAGGGATGGAGGCCTCAGAGATGACAATTTAACCCCTAAGCAAGTGGCCCACTGGCCACCTTATATTCCGAAAAGTCAACTGTAACCTGGGAGGGAGGGAAAAAAACCACCCCGATGAAGTTTGGAGCGAGTTAAGCAGAGAAGAGCGGGAGCAGGATGAGTCTGAACTCACGGGGTTGCTGAAGGCTCCGTCTGACAAAGACAAATTTACCTGAGAAATCAGACATAGTACATTTTAAAATAAAATAGGATGGAACTGCAAGGCGCAGGGCTGTGATCAGCGTTATGGTCCAGAAAATCGCTCTCTTTGGGGGTACTAAAGCGCAACCTCCCTCCCTCTTCCCGCAGCAGAGACCAGGCTGAGCTGCTTTTTCTCCTTTTCCTTTATATCTCCACTTCTGATTGTAGATTTGGATTTAAAATTAATTTGGTGATTTGAGTTTAATAAGAATGTTAGACATGATTTCCTTCTCACTCTTACTTTTAATTAACTTTTTAATTGAGATTTAAATGAATTCTAATGAACGGAATTGGTAGCCTAATTGATTTGTTGCAGCAGCATAGTGAGGGATCAGGATGCTGGCAGCATTTTGATGTATTACTCCGTGATGTCAAACAGTTTACAGGTTAATTTTTTGGCAGGGGTTACTTAATGCCAACAGAAAACAATCATTTACTTTTGATTTATTAGTAAACAGTTCCTTGCAAGTGGATGGTCCACAAACCCACGCTTGTGAGCAGCCTCCTCTGCCACCTATTAATGTCTCATTAGGAACTCGTCCAGGGTCTGGGCAGGAATGAGCAGATGTGCCCAGTTGTGCCCGGAGGCAGCAGCCCAGCAGCGATGTGGTGCCAGGCCATGGGAGAGGGACACCCCCTGTGTGTCCTCGGGTGTCTGCCCACCCCATGAGCATCCAAAGCCCTGCATCCCACACATGGCTTGGTGAGGAATTGGCTCCTGAGCAGACAACCCTTCCATGGTTTTCCTAACTCACTCCATAATCAATTCCAGCCGTGGATGAGAGGACACACTCTTTTATCACATTAGGACAACGAGCAGATGAGGAGCTTTGTTGCAACAGAGCCGAGCAGGGGGCTGGAATTTCTGGCTCCACAAATCTCAGTTGCCCCCCCTGTGATCCAGGGAGCCCAAGCACAGTTCTGGATGAGGATGATCCAGCTACAAACTCATGGATTCTGCAGCTCTGAGAGTAAATGCAATGCTGAGAATTGCTAATTGGCTAAAACATAAACTCATTTTAGCCTGTAGATAATAAAATATAGTCAAACTTCCTCCTCCACAAGGAAAGCTCATTACAACCTCATTACAAAGGGATGAGAAATCCAGGATCAGGCCCCTGCATGACCCCCAAGCTGTGGAGACCCTGCTCAGCTCCTCCTGCCCATCTCAAACCCCCAACACCCAGAGCATGCCTGGGGCTGCCAGCACTTCCCAGCAGCAAATGCCTGTGCTGAGCTCTGGGGGCTCGGGTTCCTTCCTGCCCTGGGCATAAATCAGAGCGATTTTGGGCCATCGTGGGTGTAAAAGAAAATCTGTAGAGACATTACTGCAGTCAGAGGGTAAAGCAGGATGGATGGAAAAGGAGAACAGGGACAGTGCAGGGAAATAGACTGAAAGAGAGAAATATTACCTCCTGCGTCCAAAATGGATTGAAATAGAGGGTGCTACCAAAGTTAAAGGAATCAGCTTTAAAAGTTTCATTTTTACGATTTGTAAGGAATTTATGTGAGAATAATATTCCCAGACTGGCACGGAGTTTTTTTTCAGAATACCAAGTGGTTGGCTGGGAAACGTTAACACCCCTGGACAGATGTGGGCTAAAACTGGGCTCAGCTGGCAGAGGGAGGGTGGAGCTGCTACCCATGGGGTTCCCCCAGCATCACGGCCACGTGTCAACCCAGAACCCTGCTCGGATTCTGTGGATTTCTTGCTCAGCAGATGCCCAGGGTTCAGGGGCTGTGGTAGGGTGATGGACAAGGCTGCAGCACCCAGCCTGTGCTTCACTATGCTCCATTTGAGGTATTTCGTACATCACAAGCCTGAGATTAAAGAGAGAGCCTTTCTCAAATGCAGATTAATTTTGTTTTTCAACTTCTTAAGCCTCTGTTACCACCTTTTCTGCAATCAGTACAGTATCTTTTAAGTTAATTAGTTCTGGAGAAGAATTACTAGTGTAATTTGTGATGAGCCCTCCCTCCCTTTCATTCACCAGACAGAGCAGCATCTGATGTAGATAAAAGGGACCACTGGAGGCTCCCCTAGTGAAGAGAGATGGTTAGAGATGAACTCAGATAACGTCTTCAAACCATTTATCCCCCTTCAGCTCTGTAAATGGGGAGAGCTAAGGTTTTAACTGGTGTCAAATGCACATTTCCATAACCTTTGGAGAGTTTCCTCTTGAATTACTTGTATTCCTAAACACCACCCGTCCCACGCTGGGAAGAACCTCACAGTGTGTGGTGCCCATTTTCCTTGAGCTGGTGGGTCCTCCATAGCTGGTTAGTCTTGGGGCAACTGTTTATTGTCAGCTTATACACCATGGAAATTGCAGACGTTCTTCCCACTCATCTCCTGCCTCCAGCATCTTCACCCCAAGGTTTGGACAGCTGCTTTGGGTGGCTGCTGCCCACACGGTCAAGGAGTCTCTGCTCAGAGATGAAGGATGCACTGCATTAGCCTCACACTTCTAATCCACCCAGATTACATCACAGTCATTCTCCCTGGCTTTATCCATCACAAACTCCTGGCTGGTTTCTAGCTGGAACCACAGGCCAGCAGGGTTTTGCTTGAACCTTGTCCAGGGGCATCGGATAACATGAGAGTCATCTGAGGAACGATGCTCTGCGAAGCCTTCGATGAATCTGAGCTGAATCTTGGGCTCTACACAGGCCTGGAGGGGCTTAGGCATTTAAAATGAATGATGAGTATCGTTGCTTTGCTGAAAAAGGGAGGGTGGCAAAGCTGGAGCTCCCACACTGCAACCCCACCGGACTGGGGAACTGGCCACGGGTGGATGGCAGCCCCAGGTCCATGTGTTTATGTACACTGGTGTATTTTAACACACAGGAGCTATGCGTGTTGAACTTTCACAACATCCCTTTGACTCACTGTCAAGTTCAATAACGTCAGAGAGAAATTGGTGGCGCATAAATTTACCTTCAAAGCCGCCCAAAAGCTGACATGTCCAGATGATTGGTGTCCTCCTCTGGAACGGTGGTTTATCTTCTAATGGAAGACAGGAGTGATGCTCAAAACCCCCCCTGATGCAGCCTGTGCCAGGGAGGATGGGTGAGGGCAGGGGGAAGGCAGTGGCACGTCCTGGCCAGGTCCTGGGAGCAGTTGGAGCCTTGCCTGACTCTTAAGGATAACCTGTTTCTTTTAGGGAAGATGCTAGATATGTACACAGCACAATATTGGCTTCCACTGCTAATACTTTGCATTAAAATCAAGTAATTAAATTTAAATGGAAAATGTTTCTGTAAAAAAAAAATAAATTTATTCGTGAAAATTCTGGGCTATTTGACAAGATCCATTATTTTACTGGTTCTTAGCTAAACTGTTATGTTAAATCAGCCAAAAATGTGGGAGAAACTTTGCAACAACCAAAAGAAAAAAAAAAAAAAGAAAGAAAAAAAAAAGTGGAAACTGGCTACTGGTTGTTTTAATGAAAAGTTCCTTTAACCCAGAATTGAAAGTAACAAGCTAATTTTGTCTACACGCTATTACCCAACTTTTTAGCCTCCTCCTCATCCCTTAAACACTATTGACAACAAAGGATGGAGTATATTGATCAGACTGTGACTCTGTTAAGGATTCAACCCCAAACCCTGGTACTTCCTTAACCTGCAAGGGTCGGGGATCTATAGACAGCAACTCCACCTCTCTACATCCTATTTATTTATTTATTTTAATTGGAGATGCCTGGTATGTTTTTGTTGTCTATTCTGATTTATTTATTTATTTTTCCAAGCTGTCTTTAGGGCTGGATTATTTTGTAAGCTTGGGGCTTTCTGTATATTTATTCTTGTTTAATTTCAAAGTAGGCAGGGCTGGATTTCAGGGTGTTGCTGCAGGTCTCTGGTTCATTAATGAAAACATCTAAATCCTTTCCATCACCACCTGAAGTTTGTGTAAAGAGGGCCTTTGCAATTTAGCTACCAGATTTTGAATGGTCCTACAGCATAAAATCAAAGAATCATAGAATAATAGAGTCATCATATCATAGAATCATAGACTCACAGAATGGTTTGAGTTGAAAGAACCTTGAAGATCATCCAGTTCCAACCCCCCTGCCATGGGCAGGGGCACCTCCCATTAGAGCAGGTTGCTCAGAACCCCATCCAACCTGCCCTTGAACACACCCAGAGATGGAGCATCCACAGCTCCCCTGGGAAACCTGTACCAGTAACTCACCATCCTTGTTTTCCATGGCCCAGTTCCACCAATAACTGCATGGGGATTTGACCTTCTTGTTCTCAGCTGGCCAACAGCACCAGAGGAGTGTTTGCCATGGGCAAGTGACTCCCACAGATACCCTCCCATCTCCCTGAGCCCCAGGCTGACCATCTGCCCCTGTTTCCCCATAACAGCAGTGCAGGGTGTCGTTACCCTCCACCCTGATACCCCAGTGCTTCTAGACCCTGCACTGGTGATGGGTGATGTGCTGCTGACCACTGGCCACCAGCCCCACCACACAGCACCCAGTGATCCCTGTGCAGGGTCACACATGACCTGTCCTATTAACCCACCCAGCTCAGTGTGGTATTTGATCATTAGAGAGCTTTTATTTAATTTATTTTTACATACTGCAGTTAATTACACCCTCTCTGATTGTGCTGATAATCTTTGCTCCTCCTCAGCCCAGTAATCAATAATTACTCTCAGGTCTGGTGGCAATGCCAACAGGCAGGACACAAGGACTTGTTTTGCTCGTGGTGTGAAGACAATTCTTGCAGATTCTTCAGGGTTTGTCTCCTGGATTCCCTTCCCCAACAAGGGGATTTGGTGTTTCCAGCTGCCCCATGCCCCTCAAGGTACCTGTCATCACAGACCAGAGAGCTGAGAGGCGACCAGGTCCCTGCCAGACTGACTGGAGGTGACACTTCTCCCACACCCTCAGCATCCTCCACGACTGGAGCCACTGGTGCACACCTGGGGCTGCCACCATCTCCAGAGGTGGCAAAGGGGGTGCTTGGCACCTTCACCAAGAGCTCAGCCTGAGAGGGAGCACTTGTTCAGGATGGAGATTGGAAATCTTCACACTCACCACCCCACACCACTCTGCAGCTCGCCACAAGCACATCCCCAGCAGCCCACTCTGCAAGTTCACAAGATTTTTATTTTGGTGTGCCTTTGCCAAGGTTTGAAAGCCAGAAACCGTGGGAAACACCAGTGCAAAGTGAGGCTGGAGAATGAGTGAAGAGACTCTACCGAGGTGCCTGGGTTTTTTTTCCTTCAGGAACACAGAATCGAGCATTAGCCTCCAAAATGATCCCAGGGAGTTCACGTACCAGGAGGGTTTCCTCGTGCACTCTGTGCTGCTTTTTTTTTTTTCCCACTCTCATTCTTTCTTTTACGTGATGCTCCGAGTAACTACTTCTACAATATCATCCGCCAAAGGTCCTTCGGATTTCTGCTTTGCATTAAAGACAAAGAATTCTTCACAATTAACGTGCTTTGAGGGTTTCCTGTCACAGGAACATAATTAACTCTTTGCTGGCCTAACTAATTTCTGCATTTTAAAAAGTAGCCTGATAATGACAAAAGTGGAGCACTCAATCCGCAGGATAGCCATTAACTGCACTCAGTTATTGTGCAGGCTCCATTCAGACCACAATTACTGTCAGGCAATTGCACTGGAAGCTACTCCTTGTACGCAAACAAGAATACTATTCATTAAAGGCCACTTTCAATAAAACACAATCTATATTTTTTAATGAATATTTGAGAAAGAAAATACAATCTTGGATTCCGAAACCTGCAATACCATTATTATTCTTTTAATAACAGACTTTTCTCAGGTACAGCTGCTGACAGATGTTGGAGAGGCAGCAGAAATGAGATGGCTGGTGTAAGAGCTTTGACTGGAGAAATGAAAAGCAGAGCTCACGGTAAACCAGGTCCGTGTTAAATTAGGATTTCCCAGAGCCCCCGACAGCAGACCCAGCTTCCCCCGTGGCTTTTATTGATGTCCCTGGGCTGGTACACTCGCCTTAAACCTTTCATGCCCCGTTAAATATAGGGAGGTGGGAAGTGGGAGAAGCCCTGTTACCCCCCCCCCTCCCCCCTCAGGTGAACCTTCAGCATCCAGCCCCCCCTCCCTGTCACAAGCGGCGGCCGAGGAACCTTCCATTGCCAAGCTCGTAAAAACTTGATTTATCCATTTACAAAAACCTCTGTTTTCCCTCTGAACTACGAACGCTGCCTTTGGGCTGAGATCCGGGGGGGGGGTTGGGGGCAGCACACACGCTGAGATGCACGGAGATGCACACCGGGAGGGGATCACTTGTTCGATTCTTTCCCTCTTTTGGCCCGGTCGGTGCCAGCCTTCGGACCCTCCCGCCGACCAGAGGGGACCGGGGAAGTACCGGGGGTCTTTCCGACCTCCCCCGCTCCACGCCCGCCGGTGGCGCACAACGACCCCGGGGAGGCTCCGAGCTAACCCGACGTCCGCGGCAGCGACGGCACCGCGGGCAGCAGGACCCGCTCCGGGGCGGGGGGACCCGGGGGCGGCGGGACGGGGCTCCGCGGGGGGCGGCGGGGGAACCGGAGCGGCCGCTGCCGCTTCTGCACGGCAACATTGCCCTCTTTCGGCACAGCCGCGCACCGGGCACCGGGCACCGGCCGGGGGGCGGCGGGAGGTGGAAGGGGGGCGGCGGGTACTGGACTGAGAGCAGCGGGTACCGGGAGGGGAGGCATCGGGCGCCGGGCACAGGGCGAGGGGAGCGGGTACCGGGAGGGGGGGCATCGGGCACCGGGCACAGGGAGGCGGGCGAGGGGAGGCGGGTACCGCGAGGAGGGGCATCGGGTACCGGGCGGCAGGCACTGTGAAGGGGTGGGCAGGCGAGGGGCGGCGGTCACCAGTTAGAGGGCTCCAGGAGGGGCACTGGGCTCCAGTCAGGCACCGGGCATCGGGCAAGGTGTGGCGGACGGGGGGCGGCGAGCACTGGTGGGAGGATGAAGGGCACTGGACGGCGGGCACCGGGCAGGGGGAAGCGGTGTGCACGGGGCGGTGGGCAGCGGCCCCTCTTGGCATCACGGACCCCCTCTCCCGCCCGACCCACCGGTGGGTTCCCGGTGCCAAACCCCCTTCTCGGGGTGGGCAGTGCCAGTGTCCGTGTGTCCCCCTCCCACGGCACGACCCGAGGTGCCGCGGTCCCGGCACGGTCTCACCCCGCGGTGCGGGCACCTCTCCGGCAGAGATGCCCTTTGCATGGCCCCGGGGAATGTTCTCCTCGCCCCGTGCTGCCGGTGACCCTGAACTTGGAGAGCGATGCCCTTCAGGGCCATGTGCCCGTGGGTGGTGGGTCACCAGCAGCTTTCCCAGAGGGAAAAGCCAAAGCGTTCTGTCAGTCAGTGAGTCTGGGATTCGTTGACAACGTTTTAACTCACATTTTCCCTTGTATTTTATCGGCAGGTGAACACAGCCAGAAATCATCAGCCCCTCGGCATTTTTCATTATGTTTTTTCTTAAGTGTGTACAAAGAGGTAAGCAATGTAAAATGACTACATAATCAAATATTTACCAACTTTAATATCCGAGGTTAAACACGTTGCAATAGAGTATGATACCAGGCTGTTCTTTTAACTCCCATCTAATATTTTTAGACATCAGAATTATTTTGTGCAACGTCTCCTGCGCTCTTTCATGGCCCAACAGTTGTTCAGAATTCTGTAACAATTGCCACTGGCTTTCTCAGGTTTGTCATAACATCATCTCTTGCCCCATATCAGCAGTTCAGGGCTGCCACGGGCCATGCCCAGCTGGGGCTGAAGCAAGATCCAGGCTCCAGCCTTCAAGAGGAGCAGTGATGGGTCCCCAGCAAAACTCTCTTAAATTTGTGCATGTCAGAGTTTCAAAAGACCTTAAAAAAAAAGGTGTAACAAGCAAAGTAAAATATGCAACATGTGTATGAGGGTGAGGAGCAGAGCATGCCAAGCACAACACCTAAACACTGATTTTGAGCCCCTGGGTCAAAGACCCTGGTCCCTTGTCTGAGGGGTGCAGGGACAGGAAAACCAGGGACCTGAGGGAGGACCTGGATACAGGCCATTAATGGTGATTTTTGAAGGCTATGAATCAATGTGTTTGATAGGATATACTTTAGAAGATGCTGCTGCTTGTATGTCAGTGTATTTGGGCATTAGCAGGTTGTTTTCTCTCCCTCAGGCCTGCAGCTTTCCCAGCCATGTGTAAGACTTGACCAGGCACTGCTGATTCCAGTTCAAGGCACAGAAACCTACACTGAAGATGGGCTTCTGAGGCAGCATCTGATAATTTTCTCCCCTTAAACATTATTTTCACTGGATTCTGCCTGGATCCAAAGGAGTTTGCTTACTGATACCTGCCCAGGGCTCTGGTCCGGGAGGGAAGCTCTGGGAGCATAGGTTGCACCCATGCCATGGTGCTGATGTGCTCATAGACCTCATCAGCCAGGAGCTCCACATCCTTATATGTGCTGAAAAGCTTTTGAAGTTGTGTACATGAGAAAACTCTGTCATGGTGCTGAGACCGCAGAGAAATTAGACCCCAGGTAGGTGAAGAACAACAGAGAGGGAGGAGGGACTGAGGGATGGAGTAGCTTTCTCCGTTAAAATAGATATTCCCAAAATAACTTTTGTTTCTCCATACCAAAACTATATTTAGTTCAGATTTTACAAATGGAAATCTTAATAATCACGAAAAAGGGAAATAAAAATATCATTGACAGTGTTAAATACCAACACGGCTATTTAACTTAATGGCACCGTACATGCCAATAAATCCCAAGGGATCCCTCCCCCTTTCTCCCTAGTGGGATAAACACGGTTTGTCACATCGAGAGAACATTCTGTAGCACAGGAATAATCAGAACATATTGTTGGGTCCAATTTTCTATCATTTACGTTTTGATGTCAAACAAAAGTAGAGCTCAGTACACAATTTAGTCATGGGTGGAAGGAGAATTAGCCGTATAATGCGGACTACTTTTGGAGGTAAAAGTTGAGGGAACTGTGGCTTGCATTAATTCACATTGTTCGTGGCCCTCACTGGTGCGATGAAAGGATTTTGATTTTCATTATTATGTACTTTGCATGTTGCTTGTATTAAATCAATGGGCTACTTACCTCCTTGTTTTTCCTGCAGCTGATCTAAAAGGCTTTTTGAAAGAAAACTGAACTGGCGCAGACAAAGACTGATTCTTCATCCGTCTGACATGTCACGCCAACAAATGGGGTTTTGTGCACTCTGTCAGTGTCTTAATCAGAGCGTCACGCCAGCCCGCAGCACCTTCCCCGGCTCCCAGACCTCTCCCAGCACTTAATCCTTCAACTTGTGTACCTTGTACAGACATTCAGCTGAGGGCCGATAACACCAGAGATTTACATGTTTCTGTCACCGCCTGGATTTGTCACACATCACAACCCACGGCCTCCCGCCCCGCGGACGGTG
>JAOEGS010022294.1:0-14084 GCA_025447755.1 Corythornis vintsioides | reverse complement strand
TTCCCCTTTTTTTTTCTTTTGGAAGGGGGGTCTTAGGAGTAGGGGAAATGTTTCCTTGATTTGTGTACAGAAGGATACTCAAAACATTATGGGAGTGTAGCTGTAAGACCTTTGTTTCTGTGCAGATAATGTATGCTTAGTGAAATGAACGCAAATTGGGAAACTTCAGACAACTTAGAAACAGAAAATTGCATAGTACTTAACACATTGTCTATTCTACTAGGACACAGAGTGTATTAACTTCTTATTTAAATAATCTTTTTAAGTGGAAGCCCAAACAGGAGAAAGGTTTGGGCCTGTGAGGTGAGACCACAGTTGGTTTGTCTCGTTGCCTAAATGGCTTCAAAGGAAATAAAGCTAGTGAGAAAAATAGACCAAATGTGCCAAATGCTGTGGAATTCCATTAAAAAAACCACAAAACCTGTGACATAGCAATGGCTGAAACTGGGTTATTAATTTCATTTAAATATGTATTTGTTGCAGAAGGACAGACCCCTACCTAGGTCAGACGTAAGCAAGAAAAAAGTTAATTGCCTGGAAAAAGCATGAAGGTGAGACTCAAAGACAATAATTACAGAGACAAGACCTCTTTAAATGAGAATGAAAATGGAGATAAACATTAAATTTCATTACTAAGTGATAAATGACTTATGATTGATTTAGTTTTCACTGCAGTCACACATTTCAAAATGTCACATTTGCACTCAAATAACCTTTCCAGGGGAACAAGAAACTGCAGGATAAATATTTTGCTAAATGGTCTCATGGTTCGCTGAGTTCTCTCCATTTGCAATTCATTATTTTGTTCATTTAAATGACAAGTGGTGTACTAGCTTTTTTAAAGAAACCAAACAAAAATCCACTTTCTTTTCAAATATGAAAATCACTTCCTGCTCTAATATAATGCAAAAATTAATTAAACCCTAATAAAACATATATAATTTTGATTCTGAAATAATTTTAAAATGGTTTTTGTTATTTAGACCTTTTAGAAACAATTGTTTGTGTGTTGTTTTGTTTTGTTTGGGTTTTTTTTCTTCCCTTAAAGATTATGAAGAACTCTGTGAAATAAATGGTAGGAATTAAATATAAAGCTATGTCATATAAATACATTTGAATAACTTTTAAAAAGCCTTTCAGCCTGCATGCAAATTTCTCAACCTCTTATGATGGCATGTCATGGAAAGGTCACAGAGTCATTTAGCTCTGCTTTCTCCGACATTTTTTCAGTGTTTCATTCCATCAGCTTACAACATTCAACATGACAGGGCACTAAAATAGTAGTGTAGAATAATGTACCGAGTGGGGGAGGGGAAGCAGAAGATCCTGAGCAAGCTAGTACATTGTATTTTTGTTTCTTCCTGTGAACCTCATTTGTTTGCTTGCAGCAAATCTATCACTATGGTTGACAAGAAGTTTTGGTGTGACAGAGGCGACAGCTTTCAGCTTTTCAGCTATGATAGAAATAAACTCATAGATATTGAGAGACAGAGAACAATCTTCTGCCTGCCCTTCAGGCAGTTACCAAAGTAGTGGTGAAGCTTTGTATTCTTTAAGATCAATATATTTTGAATTTCAGTGTAGAGGTCATGAAAGACTCATGTTCTGAGGTTCTCAGTGAGCACCTAAAGTATTTCAAGGGGGGGAAGTCAAGTTCCCAGAGGAAAACACATGTACCTGAACTAATTCCATGGATTTATTTCACACTCAAGGAAGAGCAAGATGCTTCCTTCATGCAATTGATTGCAATATGAAGTAAAGAAGTATATGAAATGTGATGAAACGTACTAGAAGTGTGGTTGTCCTCCACTAACTGTAAAGGTGGCTAGCTCAGATGAGATAAAAAAGTAAGCTAAACACCACCCACAACAAACATAACCAACCCCAAAACCCCAGTCACCATTTGTAACACATGGTATCTGTAGAAAAAAAATAAAACCAAGCCTAAGATAAAGAAGTTTCTGTTGTAACAATTTCTACTTGATCTCTAACTGAGCTAATGGTATTGCTTTTAGTTAATGTGCAAGAATGAGAATGTACAAAGTGTAGCAGGTCCTACTAGCATGTGTAGAAACTAGGAAGAAAGTTCTTCTAAGCAATGGAAAACTAATAGAATAAGAATATTGGAAAAGAAACCAGCCCAGGTGGCAGTGTCCTATACTCCTGCAGGTGTAATTATTCTTGCTTTAGTTTGAAGAAATATTGTTGACCTAAAATGATTTCTTTATGAAAATAACCTCTCTGTCAGCTCAGAATCTGGAACAATATTGTCCCATTTGCTCAATATAATGTTATTTAATTATTTAGCTCTGAAGTTATCACTATTTATAGCAGAATGAGGGGAAGAATAATAGGTTATTAGAACATTTGATAGCAGCACTGGCTTGGAGAGGCCATTAGACCTGGAACAAGGAAACCACTTACTGCAAAGCTGGGAACATGAAGCAGAAAAAAAGAGGACCATCCCATCCTCTCTGAGGGTTATTGTTCTATGAGGAAAAATAGATGCCTATCATATCTCAAGGGATTCCTGTCCTTTCCCTTGTTCTCTTCTTATCTAAGATCAAATAGCAAAATCCTGTAAAAAGTAGCAAAATATATTAAAACCATATATATAAAAATCAATTTTAAGACAGTTCATTAAAAATTTGTATTTGGACATAATTAATTTAATGGATATTTCTAAAACCGTAATACACTGAAAATTAGTATTCTCAAATTCTGTTACATCTTCAGTATAGAAGTTACAGATTAATAAATAAATCATGGCCTTTGTTGTGTGCTATTATTAGTACATTTGTAAGCAACTTTATACATGGAATACATGGTTCTTAAAGCATAAACATCTATGAATTTTAATATGCAAATTAAAGCTTCAGCCTTTGCTCTATTTTCAGTATGTACTGAGACACTAAGATTTTAAGGCACAAACATAATGCAGGAATATTCTGGCTCTTGAGAGCTCTTGCCTCTGGTACTTCTAAACTGTCATCTTACATGCTGCTTGCAGCTGATAGATAGACAAGAATTGTCTATCTTAATTGATAGACTGCATAGGTTAAGAAGAGTTGTTCTTTCATTTTTGGCTTTATCTGGTTAGAGAACTCTGACAATATTCAGTTCTGAGGAGAAGTTGCCCATGATTTACCCAAATAAAAGGGCAAATTCCGCAGTTCAAATGGACTTAGGTGTGAAAATTAAATTAAAATATTCTGCTTCCAATGACTGAATGTTCATTACTGTGTCATAAAGGTCATTTAGATGAGTAATACAGAGCGTGTAATGAAGATGAGTAATTTGATGAGTAATTTCCAGATGTTACAGCAGTTACTTTAGTTTAGATCGTGACTTGCCATATATTTGGAGCTATTTTCTAGTAGCACATAGGCTTATGTCTTGAATAGTTACATATGGCCGTAAAGAATTTCAGTCCTCGATAAAAAAACATGCTGAAATACAGTATAGATGCCCAGCTCTGTGTTTTCTTTCTCTCCCCTTACCTTTAGCTCTGTACTATCCTTGCTACTCCTGTCCTACTAAATGTATTCAGCTTTCTCAAAATCTTTCACAAGGACTCAAATCCTTCCTTCTTGTGCAGTCAATATGAGTTTCTGCTGGTTGCACACTCTCTGTGAAGGCTGGGGAGGTTGAAAATGCAATTTCTCTTCACAGGTATGAATTAATTTTAGGTTTGCACTAAAAGTTACAAATAAACAGCCACATAAACTGATTATGTATGTATAATAGGATTTTTTAAAGGTAGGATGAAATATTTATGAGTTTTGAGAAGTTTGTTCAGAAATGCCTAAGGAAAAGAATAAGTTGGATAGGAGGAGCTGTTAGGGCATCCACATTTAAAGTCA
This sequence comes from Corythornis vintsioides, assembly GCA_025447755.1. Lineage (NCBI taxonomy): Eukaryota > Metazoa > Chordata > Aves > Coraciiformes > Alcedinidae > Corythornis > Corythornis vintsioides. The sequence continues at coordinate 10,221 of JAOEGS010022294.1, read as the reverse complement.
TCTGCAGGTATGACATAGAATGTTACTTTCTGTCCTGAGAACAGGGATGAGAAAGGGGAGACAGCTGTGAGTGCACAATGATACCTGCTTGTCTCAGTACAGCTCCATGTACCATAAGGATTAGCTTAAGAAGCAATAAGGAGCCAGAGCTTGCATATCAATCTGCTAAACCTCTGTAGTAGTGAGTTTATCAATGGAACCCTAAAAGATTCCAAGACATAAAAATTGGACTTTTTCAGAATGTAAAGGTCTATATTTGCGATTTGTAATAGGATGACTATTGGAGCATATTAGAATAAAAAGGTCTATTACAAGCAACTCACAAATCACTGCAAGTGCACCATATTTCTAAGCTTAGTTGCAGTCTATCCAGTGCCTGGTCATTTCAACAGTCTATGTCTTTGCATGAGCTGCAGTCTGGCTGCTTGTATAATGACTGTTTGCAGTAGCTGGCAACGTGGAAGCTCCTCTGGTGCATAGTCACTGCTTCCAGAGAGATCACTGCCCTCTTTCCAGATCTGCCTTGTCTGGTCGTTCTACTTGAAGGAACAAAGCGCACAAACAGGCCAATGCATAGACAAGATGTTGTTCATCAGGCTGCCACTGAACATACCAAGCCTATTATAGTTCAGGCTTAGAAATGCAAAGAAGCATCTACACACATGATGGATGGCAGAGATGCATAGGAAGGAAGCAAACATAAAATAGTCATCTATTAATGTCAGTCAAAATCCTACAGCATCATTGGGGAAAACTTGACTGGAACAAGGCTGGCCAGCTAGGATCTGTGTTATTGTGGGTTGTTTTCTATGTTTGTGTGATGCAGATATTATAGGTATGAAAAAGTGTTTGATTTAAAAATTAGTTTTCAGGGGATGGAATCAGTTGTTTCAGTGTTAACACAGAAAATTTATCTCAGGGTCCTTGGAAGTTTTGCCTCTGTAAGGCCATGGAATGAGATTCACAACACTGTCTCATATTTTAGCACCTATTGCAATGACAGAACTGTAGAAAAGGTTGAATATTTTTATTTTAGGCTTCAACAAGACCAGTATAACTAGGAAAATAATTCTGTCAGACAGATAGGCTTGTCTGCAACTTATACTATTGCCAGTGGATCAGAAATATGATGATGGTGCTTTTTGTAATATAATTAGTGTGAAAAATTACTCAGGAAAATAAATCGTCACAGTAATGCATCTTCAACCTAATAAAACAGGTGGCATTTAGACTATTTTCTGTGAGAGAACTAAGACAGATGTAAAGAGGGCTGATTGAACGTGAGTTAGTATGCGCAGTGATGAGAATTTGCAATGCTGTGCATTTGCTGTAACTACTTGGAAGTAGTAATGTGTTGTATAAAATCAGTGCTACCTTTTTATATTAGTTCGAGAAACTTTTGTTAAACTTTATTTTAAAATTGAGATTGCAGTAAAACTTTCATAGGTGTGTAGTAATGTTGCTTTTCATAACTCCTTGGGATGCAAAAACAATTTATCAATATTGGGGTTTATAATTTACAGTTTATTCTTTTGGATATCAGTCTGGGTTTTTTTCACCATGTGGAAAGGTCATGAACAAGCAATAGAAAAGACATTATGGCAGCACTTATAAAACAACTTATTGTTGTGTCAAAAAATCAATAAATCCTGTCTAATCACTGATACTGGTGCATGCAGAGACACCAGCTATGTTTTCTGTCAGTGCTGATAAGGCAGCCCAGTCCTCTCATAATTTTTTTTAGGCTCTTCAAAAATACCAGATTAGCTGGTAAACATATCAAATTACTTTAGATGACTGCTTTGACTCTTGCTGTGTTTTTCATACTTTGTTGCAGTTGTTTGGGAGATTTTTTTTCTCCCTAGTTGATGAGTTACAGTGGAAGTGATTTAAGGGGAGTTGTTTGTTTTCTAATTTCTTTCTAGTATAAATAATTTTAGCAACATTCAAGTAAAATATATCTAAATCAGTGTAAGACCAGCAATGTGGGAGGATGATAGAATATAATCTATCACAGAACAATATTATATGAACATTTCACATTTTTCACAAAACAAGTGAAATGAATACAAGAAGCAATTCTCTTTGGTCTGAGATTTCACAAACACAGCAATTACAGCCTCATATTTGCCTCATGGAATATGTGGTGCTTTTCACCATCATCAATTTTAGTCTGCATTAGATGAGCTACAGTTTAGCTTTCAGTTTTCCTTGTTTTTCTGTTAGTTGCAATTATTTTTTCTCAGAAGATAAATTCATGTTCCAAAAGTATGTTCTTCACTGGAAATAAACCTGCTGACCTTAGAAGATGGCAATAAAATATAGGCTTCATTTTTTTTGTCACCGAAAGTTTCTTGATCAATTATTCTGTCAGCATCTATGTGTCTGTGAGTCTGTGTATCAACAATATTTTTGTCCTGAGAGAAGATTTGACAACGAAATGTATTTACACAAGCAGCTCTCTGTGCTTTTTACAGGAGAGAAACGAGTTTTATGGCTCAGTTGTTATTTCCTTTGCACAGTCGCCTGAGAAGCAGCAACAAGAGCAGCGGTCACTCCTATAGCCCTCTCATTAGGCTAAGAGCAACCAGGGCGTTCCTAGAGCCAGGGGTTCCCAGGGCAGCAGCCGGCAGCAGTCACGTGATCAAGGCTGAGTGGGTCACGTGTCTGGGGCGGTACCAGAACAGTCGCGGGCTTTTTAACTCGGTGACACCGGCTCCGCTCAGGTGTCTGAGGGAGCAGCTGCCGCCTGTCGTTAAACAGCGCGGGCAGGGCAGAGATCTGAGGTAAGTGCCGGCTGATCTACTTGTATAAGGAGACTAAGGTGACCGGCTGCCGTGCAGGGGCAGGCAAACTGGTAAAGATGGTGCCCACACGGGCACAAGTGGTCCCCCTTTTTGAAAGGGCTGCAGCAGCCCAGACAATGTTGCTGCGGAGGCTCGTGGCTGTCCAGGGCTTTGGCTGCAGGGGGTGCCACAGCCCGTCTCCAGTGTTAGATAACAGCAGTGACAACAGGTGTGCAAGGTGTGACCGGGTGGATGATCTGCTTTGCATGGTGGCTCAGCTACAGGGTGACACTGAGAGGTTAAGAAGTCTAAGAGACTGTGAGGAGGAGATAGGCCGGGGGAGTTGTACTCAACCGTCCCTGAGGCAGGTACTGCAGGAGACACATGAAGGAAATGTGTGTGCTCTGCCCTCCTGCTACCAGGAAAACAATAACAAGCAAGACATGGGAAAATGGAAGCAGGTCCATCTGCTTAGGGTTGCAGCTGCCCCCCTTCCCTTCCTAGACTCCCCCCCGATACATTTGCAGAATATGTATGAGGCTCTGGAGGCAGGGGGCAAGCTAATGATGGCACAGTTGATAGTCTGTCTGGGTTTTAGGAGTACCCAAGGCAAGGTGGTCTCGTGTATGACAGCCTCTTCTGTCAAGAAAACCAGTAATTGTCATTGGTGACTACAACTGTAGGCAGATGAGGGCTGAGCTCTTCTTTCAGGCAACCAGTGACAGGATGAGAGGACTTGGCCTGAAGGTGTGCCAGGGGAGGTTTAGGTTGGACATGAGGAAGCACTTCCTTATGGAAAGAGTCATTAGACACTGGAATGGAATGCCCAGGGAGGTGGTGGAGTTGCCTTCCCTTGTGGTGTTTAAAGAAAGATTGGATGTAGCACGTAGTGACATGGTTTAGTTAGATGTCATGGGGTTAGGTCTTAGGCTGGACTTGATGATCTTGGAGATCTGTTTCAGCCTCAGTATTTCTGTGTGATTGTGTGTCCTTCCAGTTTGCTGTAAAGTTAAAGATCCTTAGGATTTATTTATCTGAAATCTTCAGGAGTAGTTGAAATGCTAGATAGAATTAGGAGAAGCTGCATTGTAAATTTGTGCAGGAGTGTGTCTGGTTTCTCTTCAACTTTGCACCGAGATCTCGGGAGTATGCTGACACATAGGGTACAAAAGAAGTTGCTTTCTCTGGAAAGCTTTCTTGTCTTTCCATTTTTTTTCATTATGTAAATGATGGTTAAATGTGAAAATAGTCCCAGGGAAGATGATTTAGTTACCAAATACGAAGTATGATTTTAGAATCAATTTTGTTATCAGTTTATTTATTGTCAGTATCTACACAATGTTTTTATGTATTTATACATGGAGTGAAAACTACCTGCAGTGGTTAAGTAAGGGAACAAAAACCTCACCAAAAACTTTACACTTAGAGAAACATTTAACTTAGAGATTTTTGTATTAGATTTGTATTAGAATGTAGAAGTGGGGCAAGTCATCTAAAATGACTTGTAAATTTCTTTTCTAGAAATGAATAAAACCTTTCAAGAAATTGCCTGGCTTGTTTTCCTGGTAATGTGGCCTCAACTTCTTGGAGCAGTCTGATAATACTTAAAGGAAGTATTTTTCTCAGATTAAGAAAATCCATGTCTAGATTATTTCCCCTAGGGCATATCCACTCAATAGTCTTCAAAAATAAGCTTTGCTAGGCAATCTGATACTGTGGAAATTTTGCTTAGAGGTTTTCCAGTAGGTAGGCCTGTTTTTGATTAAAAAAAATCCTTTTATAAGATATGTACTAAGTAAAAATAAAAAAAAAATTAAAAAATTGCCTTGGGGGACCAGGTATCTGTCTGAAAATTGGAGCAGGGAGGGTTTATGTGTGTATATCATTTCAGTTCATTATTTCATGTTGAGTATTGTAACATTTTTTTTTTCTCAAATAATATATTGTTCAGATACTGACAGGTTTATTTTATGTTTAGAGAAATGTTTCCCTTTATGCATTCTTGAACTCATTGCTCTGAACTTTTTCAGTCTTCAGTGAACTGTAGGCGATTTTGGGGCAGCCTTTGGGACAACAGTTTACTGTGTGTTACAAACCTCAGTATTTATAATACCCTGATGTGCATGTCCTCCATTCTTCTGTAAATCCTTTTCAGAATAGTTCTGGAAGCATTCCCTAGTTCCAGTCAAAACAGTGACTAAGTTTAACTTTGGGAGTGAAAACGTAAAACCTCATAATCCAAAATGTTTGCTAATTGGACAGCAGTGATGTTTTCTTAGTCACTGTATGAAGTTCATGACTAATTTCAGTCTTGAAGAAGTCACAGCTTTATAGATGCTCTTCTGTAAAAGTGAGATGAAGGGCTCCCTTTAGAAAGGAGTACTTCAAAAATTGGAAGAGGAGTCATCAGGTCTAGAAGGTTTGCAAGGTAAAGGTGACTTTTCAGTGGTTCTGAAAATGTGAGTGCAGTACCTCACAGGCTTTGACTGCTGGACTTGTCTCCCACCCACTGCCAACTCAAGCAGTAGGAAGAGGCCACAAAATTGTGAGTTCCAGTGCAGCTTGTCTGCGTAAGAAAGATCCCCCAGGCATGTGCATGAATCTGTTCATGTTGCCATTAGTTTTTGTGGCGTAATTGTTCACATGACACAATTTTGATAAAAGATTAAAATTTGTCTATAGTGATCATACAATGAAATTATTCTGGGTAAAACAGGCAATAGTTGCTGTGAATGTTTAGTCTTGGCTTTTTCTGACTCAGAATGTCAAATTCATTTTTTTCTCGCTATGGGCTTAATGACCTAGAATTTTAAGAAGAAATGGGAACCATTCAGATCCTGCATAAATAGTCTTCTGCTGACCTCTAATGGAGAAGATAAATCTAAAACTACCTCCTAGCCAATTTCATCCTCATAGCTTCACAGAACAAGAACACACAGCAATAACAGTGTAATAATACTATCATCATGCTAAATGCATCTATGTTGTATAAGAGGATGTGGAGAAAATTATGCTGAACAATAATTGTTCAAAGGACTGTGTTCAGGTCTGGGCTTCCCAGGTCAAGAAGGACAGGGAACTGCTGGGGAGGGTACAGCAAAGGCTATGAAGATGATTAGGAGACTAGAACATCTCTTTGTGAGGAAAAGCTGAGGGCGTTGGGTCTTTTTACTGTGGAGAAGACTGAAGGGGGATCTTATCAATGCTTATAAATGCTTAAAGGGTGGGTGTCAGGAGGATGGGACCAGTCTGTTTTCAGTGGTTCCAAGTGACAGGACAGGAGGTAATGGGCACAAACTTGAATATGGGAAGTTCCATCTAAACCAAGGGAGAAACTTTGAGAGTGACTGAGTACTGGAACAGGCTGCTAAGGGAGGTGATGAAGTTTTCATCTCTGGAGATGTTCAAAACCTGTCTGGACATGATCCTGTGCAACCTGGTACAGGCAAGCACTGTACTCTTGTGAGCTATCAGCAGTGTGAAGTTAAAGACAAAAGGATATAGGAGTTACACTGCCAGATTAAGCAACAGGTTCTACCTAGAGGTCTTCAGCATTTGTTTAGAGGAGTAGTTTTCACCTGTGTTTTGTCTTTAATTCATAGGTTTAGAAAATGGTGCCAGAGACAATTGCGTTAATGAAGTACCAAATTTAGCTTTTTTGATATATATTTCTCTTAAGATCAAACATCAATTTGGTATTGTAGAGAGAAATCCTGTGCTAAGTCAGCTCCATGTGGATGATAATTTAGTAACACAAAATAGCTGAGGCTCCAGAAGGCTGCTTTGAAGGCTGTCTAGTTGTGGGGGCCAGCAGCCAAGCCCCCATCCAGTTCCATCCTTTTTCCCCAGGATAGGGGAAAGAATCAAAAGGGGCAAACCAGAAAACTTGTTGGTTGAGACAGATAGAGTTTAACAGATGAAGGAAAAAAAATCAAAATCATGCCAAGGCAATCACTCACCATCTCCCAGCAGCAGACTGATGCCCAGACAGTCTGAGTATTGGCTACCTTGGAATATGCCTCCCAGCCCCAAAGCTTTATTGCTGAGCATGAAATTCTAGGGTATGGAATACCCCTGTGGACAGTCCAAATCAGCTGGCCTGGCTGTGTCTCTCCCCAACATCTGGCACCCTCCCATCCTATGCACTGGAGGAGAGGGCAGAGTGAGAAATGCCTCAGTGGCATGCTCTAGTCAGTAACAGCCAAAACATTGTTGTGTTTACCAACACAGTTTTGATAATGGATCTAAACCCAGCACTCTTAAGTGCTGCTGTTAAGAAAAACGACTCCATCATCACTAGAACTCGAAGCAAAATCCATTGCTCAGGGCAAGGAAGCTCAAGGCAAGACACAACACTGAGATGTGTCTCACTGGGGCTAAGCAGAGAGGTAGAATCAACTCTCTTTACCCACTATAACCAATCCTGCTGCTGTCCAGGATAACCTTGGCTGCATAGACACATTGCTGACTCAGGGTCAGCTTGTTTTCCAGGACCCGAAGTCCTTTTCTGCAAAGCTGCTAATTGGTTTAGTTTTCCTTTTTAATTGGGTACAGCTTACCTGCTTTATGCCAATTGCTTTTGGACTGATAACCTGCTGTAACTCCAGAAACCTGAATTTCTTGTAAAATACCCAGTATCTTTTTAATCTGTTGAGCCATTCCAAGAAACAGCTGTTTGCCAACCTCAGATGTACTGGTTGACTACGCACATAGCTTTGAACTAGCCAGAGTGTAAGTAGCTGTTGTTCAGTGAAAAGAAATCCTTCATTGAAAGAGCTTCTGCAGAGAGCTGTGCATTGGTGCTGCAGGGAAAGGTGCTCCCTAGTGATGCAAAGGGAGCTGGCCAAATTGGGAAGCTTATGTGCAGAGACATAGCACATGAATCTGTCTGAAAGGTGCTTCATTAATTACGCCCTGCACAGAACAATTTGATAATCTTGTGCATAGATAAACATCTGTATAACTGAAACCTCATTCTCTTTCACTGTAAATAGTTGTAAATGCATCATGTATTCCAGAAGATGGTGCTCTCTGCATTTCTATTAGAATTTATTGTGACAGAAACAATTTCTATCGAATTCAGCCTTTGTTGAGTTGTAAATTATTGAGGATACCTTTGTAATAGGAGCTGTTAATGCAGCCATGCTCCTGAGGCTTTCACATTTACAAATAATTTGCATATCATTTCCATATGAGATGTTAGAAAATGCACAATCTCTCCAGTAATCTTACATTAATATAACTTGATATCTTACGGTAATCTCAGCTATTTTTCTACCAGTAGAATAATGTAATCACAGAATCATTTTTGTTGCAAAACACCTTTAAGATCATCAAGTTAACCCAGCACTTTATCCTAATATTAGATTAAAATAAAGACAAAATGACATTTTATTCAATGCAGTGACTACAAAGTTGACTTTTTAAAAAGAATATATGAAAATTCCACTGTTGCAATGATTCTTTATGGGAGATATGGGGTCTCTTTGCTATAGGTATTTAACATGGTTACAGAAAGATGACCAGAATATGTATAGAACTGTTGCTTAGAATCATAGAATGTTTAGGTTGGAAAAAGACCCTTGGAATCATCAAGCCCAATCATTAACCCTACTCTACGAAGTTCACCCATAAACCATGTCCCTCAAAACCACATCAAAATGACCATTCAACACATCTAGAGATGGTAGCATCCTATTCCAGTGTCTGAACTCTCAGTGAAAAAATTTTCCCTAATGCCCAGTCTAAACCTACCCTGTAGCTGCTTGATTCTATTCCCTCTTGTTCTATCACTAATTACCTGTGAGAAGAGACCAGCACCATCCTCTCTACAATGTGCTTTCAGGGAGCTGTAGAGAGTAATGAGGTCTCCCCACATCCTCCTCTTCCCCAAACTAAACAGTCCCAGCTTCTGATGTCATGTATCAACTGTAATGTTAAAATCAATGTGAGAAACGATGGTCTGAAGTATATCCTCCAAACAGTTACAATTTTCATACTGCAGCGTTGCACTTCTGCAACTGTAACTGATTTGGTCCTCTTGTACAATTAAAACTAGTATAATTTCTTTTGTCTTTTTATTGTGTTTCCATGGAAGATGCTAACAGAGCCTGAAAAACTTTCCAAGAGCAGTATACATTTTATGTGCATATTACAGTCTATGAACTATAACTCACTTTTGTTTAGGATCTCAGAGGACAATCTCAGGCCAAAAGATGCATCTTGATTGCTGCCTACCTGTAGTTAATAAGCACGATTGTTTCTGATTAGCCTTTCAGGAGCAGGTATTACATGATACACATCATTGCACAGGTATCAAAAGTTTACTGTTTTGTACTGTCTTGGCCATTTTGATACAGCTATGAAGTTAGTTCATGCCTGGGGTTTGGTTGAGAAAGCAGAGATGTGAAAGAAAATGTCAGAAAATCTGAGGGAGGAACACAAAGTGGAAAAGGGTATTTTAAACAAGAATTGGAGATAGTTGAGGTTGGAATATATCTCAAGTCACCTAGTGCAACCCGCTATTCAGAGTAAGGTTGATTTTGATGTTGGATCTGGTTTTGTAGTTCAATCAAGTGACTCAGGCTTCATCTACATCTCCCTGGGCAACCTGCTCTGGTGTTTGACAGATAATGGGAATTATTTTTTTCTATATATCTAACTGGAATTTACCTTGTGTTTAAAAAGTAGTCTCTGTATTTAATACATGAAAAAGAAAGCTATCTTTTTCTCTGCATATAACTGTTTATAGATATATAGAGATTCATTTGTACTGACTTGTTTAGTATACATGTTTCTAAGTTATTCTGGGCAACCCAGGCTAATAGATATAATCTGAAACTACTGTTCTTGTTTCACTGGCTGTAAATGAATAGTCAAACACTTAGGTTCTGTTCTCACAGGTAGAATATAATTATTACTGATGAAAAACTGTAACAGTGCCTCTCTTAAAAATCACATATAAGAAATTATTTTTCCCCCTTTTTTAGATTATTTCATCTTGTGGCCAAACATCAGAAATTCAGAATTTAGAATTTATTGAGTTTTTATTTATTTTTTTTTTCACCAGAACATGTACCATGCAGTTTCCAGAGACTCAGAGTACCCTCTGGGTAAAGAAAGGAAACAATGAACTTAATAGCCTTGTTCTCCAGTTCACCTGTTAGTGGTTATGCTGTGGCTTCATAAACGGCCTCCAAAGCAGTTGCCTTAAAGATGGCAAAGCTCGATGTAAATTCAGTCTCAGGTTCTGATGGAAGCTCCTAGTTCTCTGTTTCTTGTCTTTATGTATATATTGACTTTTAAAAGCTTTCAAAGGTTTCAGCAGATTAAAGACCTCTTTCCAGTGTGTTGGGTTTTTTTTTTCTCTTTTCTTCCCCCCCCCTTTTTATTTTTTTTTTTTTTTCTTTTTTTAATTTTTATATCTATTCCTACT
>JAOEGS010022293.1:0-42025 GCA_025447755.1 Corythornis vintsioides | reverse complement strand
CTCCAGGGTGAACAACCCCAATTCTCTCAGCCTGGCCTCCCAGCAGAGGGTTCCAGCCTTGCATCATTGCTGGGGCTCCTCTGGCCCCACTCTGACAGGTCCCTGTATCTCCTGTGCTGAGTACCCCAGAGCTGCACCCAGCACTGCAGGGAGTTCTACCCTGAGCACTGGGAGCAGAGGGAAAGGACCCCTCCCTTAAGTGAGGTGTCCTTAGTGGGAAATGCAATTTTTGAAGCCTGACAACCTGAAAGCAGTGGGAAGTTTTTTGCTCAGACTTCCTGGAGAGAAAAATCACATTTGGCTCAAAACAGGGAGGATTTCTAACCCACAGCAGAAGTTTTTCAAGCAACTAAGGAAAATTGAGGATTATAGTTTAAACTGTTTTTCAGTTGCTGGCCTCAATCCTGCAGACACTATTCACACACACTTTATGTATGTAGTTAGTTTTTCTGACCTGCACAAAAATATTTACATGTGTAGACATAAGTACACGCATGAGTGTTTAGAGAGCAGAGCTTAAAGTATAGCATATGTCACCAAAAAAATGACATTATGTCATAATTGGCTCATTGAGACTCTTTATGTTAAAAAAAAATGAAACAACAAATCAAAACAACAAAAAAACAAAGCTGAGAAATTTTGGAATTAAGATTCCTGAGGCAGTCTCAGATCTGATCCCTCAAGTGAATAGGCTCTTTTGTTGTGCTGGATCATGACATTGTGCAACAAAACTTATTTAACAAAATAAGAAAAAAAACCAAACACACACACCTTTATATTGTTTGAATCTACCGTTCAGAGGAAGATATTGTTTGAATATTGTTTGAATTGCTTTTTGCTCTCTAATGTATATCAAAGCTAAAAGTTTGATCACTAGCTGAGACTGAAAGGTTCCCTCTCACTGATGGGAAGAAACTAATTGAAATAAAATTGTATATCTTTTTTTTTTCAGATTTTTTTTAAATTTGTTTTAATGTATTTTTATAGCAGGGCAGTATTTCCTACCTGCCATGAAACAACTTGGTTGAAACCCCCTGAAACAGGAATAAATCCCTGCTGCAAACGGCAGTTCTGCCTGTTCCTGAGCAAAAGCCAAACTGCCATTGGGCTGACTCACATTTTGGCATTTTGTGTTTATATACAAGATGACGATGTTTGCAATCAATGGGAAAAAAAAAAAAACAACAAAACAGCCGTTCATCAACACTGTGGTCCCAGCAAAACTTTTCCCTTCTCTGCTCAGCAGCAGTGCCTGGGGTCATGCTTGGAGCCTTTTGCTGTCAGTGCTGAGTGAAACTGGGTCATTCCTACATTTTGTCCCAGACCCACCACCACCATCCAAGCTCTGGGGCTGCCAGAGCCTCAGGTCTACCCCACTTTAGGAATTCCTGGTGTTCCCATACCTCCTTGTCCATCCTGACCCTCCATGTGACCCTGCATGATTCTGCTGGCATCCTTGATGACTCTGATGAAGCCACATTTGGCTCTCAGGACACTTTTCATACGGTCTTCATCACACCAGCTCCACAATTTTCAAGGTATATATTTGGCATTGGTGTCATAATTGCTGCAGGGTTTGTTTTACCTCACTGCCCATTTTTATCTCCAACTGCCTCATTCTATGTCTTATCTTGGTTTGGGTTTTTTTGGCATTTCCCCAGGCCATGTCAGGGGTTTAAGGACCTGTTATGGAAGGAACTGGGATACTGGTCATGCTGTTTGTAACCTGCCATGACTCCTGGCTCTACAGTGCTGCCACCTGACACATCTCTTCTGTCATTCCCTAGATCTTAACTGTGGCTTCTGACCACATATCAGTCCTGTCGGTCACTGGGGAGAGGCAGAGGAGGATCCTCCTTCAGCCCCTGCTGGGGTGGCTCCTCTCAGTGTCCTCTGGCAATGACTGACCTATGTCCCACCCCATGGCATCCTGCCTAGTCCTTTGCCAAGGGAGAACCACAGCAGGAACACACCAGGCAGACAACGCTGGGGAAAACTGCCCAGGGATGCAAGAAGTCCCAGCCCCTCTCTGCTGTGGCCCCAGATCCCACCTGTCATCCTGGCTCTGCCGCAGAGCTTGGGGCTTTGCTGGACCCTGTGGGATCAACAGCCAGGGTTGGATCTAGGGCAGTGGCTGGCTGAGGCCAGTAACCGCTGACTTAATCCAGAGCAGGTCTCAGTTGCTGGAAATCCCATCCAGGTCTGCTGGAAGGTGGAAACAAGTTGTTAAACACTTTTTATGGGAACAGCAGCAACCTTTCATCCAGCAGAAAGCACCAAGCATTGGGATTTCTCCCAATGGAGAGGAGGGGTGCTCTGCAGGAGCCCCCAGAGTTTCTAGACTCTTCTTCACAGCTTCTGAAACTCTTCAATTTTCTGCTTGAATGCACAAAAAGATTTGTTGAAGCAGGATGAAATGTTTCCCAAGCTGATAGGGATAATAAGGCCAAGATGTGGGGACTGTCTGGCTTCATAGTGCCAGCAGGGACCTGGGTACCTCTCCTGCATTCCCCAGGGCCCAGCATCTCTCATCAAGGTGTAGGCAAACACTGAGAGCACCCACACCTGTCAGCTGGCAGGGTTGAGGAGCCTCTCTCTGCTCTGATTATGATTTTACTGGGGTGCACCATACTTGTGTACCTGACTTTGCTGATAAATCCCCTCCCTGTCAGAGCTTTAGCTTTTAGTTCAGACCAGGTATAGCTTGCACTCTGAACCAGCCATAAAGGAGCAGCAACAACACCAGGGACCAACTAAGTGAGCAAGAACCCAGAACACAGCCATGGCTTTGGCTGGGGCCAGGGCTGCAGCTGCAGCTGACACAGAATTTCCACAGGTTGCAATGGGTCAGTGGCAGCTGGAGCTCCTTTCCTCTCTGCTCAAGTCCCTGCTGATAGGAGCTGTGGGCAGGATTAAGGAGAAAAAGCAATGTATTTGTCATGGGAAGAGGGAAAACAGAAGCAGCACAGCCAGCCGAAGAGGAAACAGTGGGATGCAGATATCTGTGGAAAGCTGAAGCCACTTACAGAGGATGCATTTACTCCTATTTCCTTCCACTACGGCTTAATTGCACTGTGTTTTATGACAGGTAGGATGGGAGCTGGGCTTCTGCCTAAGCACTTCTCCGTCCTGCAGAAAAGCGCTGAATTTAATATTAACAACAATTAATCACAGCTACTGGGAAGCACCTGGCAGCATTCCCTGCCCCCAGGAGCACTTGGTTCCCATGCTCAACCCCAGTAATTCCCATCTCCAGGCAGACAGCACTGGAGAGTTGCTGGGAAGCAAAGGGCTTCCCCGTGTTTCTGAGTTTAGATCCAGAATTGAAGTGGTATAGGCACCACCCATCCCCAGCCTCCTTCCCATCTCCTCTGATGGCTTTTGCTGTGAACATAGGTGGTTTGACGCCTTGTGACCCTCCCCTGGAGAAGCAGCCACTCACCATCAGCTCACCCACCCGTTCTTCATGTTCTTGCCTAGAATCCAAAAAAGCCACTGGGTTAACTCCAGGTCACAGCACACTGGCTGAGCTAGGTCAGAGTTCAGTTTTGCTGGGATGTTGCTGTATTTTTCCTGCTACCATGACTCCCTCATTGGTAGCACTAATTGGTCATTGCATATTTTGCATAAGAATATTAGTATTTTGGAACAGCTAATTTTTGTGTCTTGCAGTTAAATGGCCACTAATGAATGTGTTAGAAAAGCACAGGCCAGGAGAACGCAGGATGTGAGCACCCTGCAACCCCTCTGGTTTCTTCTCAGCTTCAAGGCACACCCCGAAGGTCCTGGCCCACCACCCACCTCCCTCTTACCTCCTTCATTTTCAGCATGCAAGAAAGCTTCTCAGTTGAAGCACCCATCACTGGCCCTCCATCCCCCCATTTTACAGGGGTTACACTTGCTGGACACCCTGTGGGGTGAAAATAATCTTTCCAGGGCTCCAGGCTGCCCTGGCTCCTCCTCCTCTTGTTCTGAATGCCACCCAGGCATGCTAAGCAAAGGATGACTTGTTGGGGCCAATATCCATCTTTTCCCATCTTTCCCAAGCAGATGATCCTTTGAGGCATCATCAATCCCTGGTCCAAGGCTCTTCCCAAGGCAGCATCTCCAAAGGGATCCCCAGCTGCCCACCCATTACTGTCTCCACCTGGAAAGGCCAATGTCATGTGCAACTGGTGGATTGACATGGTTGCAAACAAGCCACTGGGATATAGGATATTTTCAACCCTGAAAAGCAGAGATACATCAAGGGGTTGAGGTTGTGGAGGGCAACCAAGGCACAGTAAACCCTTTGGCTTATGTTTGAACATTGGCAATGGGTTTGGGGGACCTTTGTGAAACCTGCTTAAGGCTCCCCTTGGCGAGAGCACCCTTGGCACAGGCAGGATCTGGCTGCGCCTGGCTCTTAGCAGCACCAGTGGCTCTTCCCTAGCAATGTCTCTAAGATAAATGTTTGTCTTTTCCATCCCAGAGATACAGCAAAGCCACTGCCAGCACTATGTCTCTATGGAATCAGTTTTCCTTCTGCCAGGAGCATTACCGGCTCATGATTCACATCTTTACAGCAGTTTTGGAAGGAAAATGTACTTCTCACCAGGCAGACCTTCACACACATCGAGATGCCACAGTTTTTCCAGACTTTCCAAAGAAAGCCACAGCCAAGTGAGACATTCCTTCTCCTTTTCCAGCTTTCTTGCAACAACCTTTTTTGATTAGCAATCAAGAAGATAGTTGGAAAGACAGCCAGATAGGTCAGGCAGTAGGGTTATAAAAAGAAGTTTACATGATCCCCAAGCTCTGGTGGGATGGTGCCTCCATCTGCCTCACACTGCATGGCTGGTGAGAGCTCCTGCATTTCACTGTGGTCCCTGACATTCTGTCCTCCTCCATGGACCCCAGCCCCTTGCCCTCTGCTATGCTACTCAAACCCTGTTCTCCTCCATGGTTGTAAACCCCATATTCTCCTCCATGGTCCCAAACCTTCTGTGTTCTTCTGTGGTCCCCACCCCCTGCTCTCCTCCAAGGTCCTTGACCCCTGCTTTCTGCCATTGTCCCCAATCCCATGAGGCACGGCTCCTGCCTGGCCACAGGTGCCTTTGCCACCAAGGAGAGGCCAGGGGCCTCATCCTGCATCCTTAGGGCTCAGCCCTGCGACGCTCACCTGGGGCAGAAGCAAGGCTGGTCAGGATGTTGTCATGATGCTGGCAGGAGGAGAAGTAGCTGCAGTGCAGGCCATCCCTGTGTACAGCCAGCCCACCCTGCTATCGAGCTGTGGTAAAGCTGAGTCATGAGCCTGACACGGTGCTTGTGGGCCCATGGGCACAGCTGCCAGCACTCAGCACCAGCCTCACAGCTTCTGCTTCTCCCTGGGCCTTCATGCCAGACCCCCACAGTGGACTGTGGACCCTGGTCGGAGGTGGGGGTTGGTTGGCTTTTCTTTCATGGTGGAGAAGGAAGAAGAGGAATATGAGTGGTCACTAAGAGCACCTCCTGGTGCAGGTGGGAGGAAGGATCTATCCCACTGGGGAGGATCAAACTGTCCCAAAGCACAAAGTAAATGAAGAAAGCCAGTTAAAAAGCAACCAAATAGATCAGCTGTGGCTGGCAGGTCCCATGCAAAGGACAGGTATGAGGCCAGTGTGAGGTGAAGAAGATGGGGGCTCCTGCCTCACTGCCTGCAGCTGCACCTTCTTGTCCACCCCAGCCCCAACTCTTGCAACTGCACCAGCAAGAGAAACAAAACAGCCATCTCCAGGGAGTGGGTTTGGAAAATACCAGGTTTTATTAGACAGACTGATGTTCAAGCTGACAGTTTTAGCCCAGTGCACATGACCATGGGCATTTACATAGATCTGTGTCCCAGTTCCCTCCCTCCTGCAATGGTCTTGGGTAAGACTCACACCCCCATGGTGCCACAGAGACTTGGGGTTTCTTGGCAAAATGAAAAGCCTCCCTCTTCCCCATTTCCACTCCCATATTCCCAGACTTCTCCTAAGCAAGCTCAGAGAGAGCTGGGCTGGGACTGGCAGCCACTTGGATCTGTGGGAGAGGAAGCATCTCAGTGCTGGCATCTCCCTGAGCCAGTGCAGAGCTGCACAGGAGTCAAAACCAGCCCAGCTTTGGACCACCTCTGCCACCACCACTGCTTTGGAAAGTGAATGATACTGGGGTGGGCCAGGAGGAGAGAAGGTTGTGGCTGTCATGGAGGAGCCCCCATCCAGGGCTTTCCACAGAGTGTGTGGATGCTGAAGGAGAGAGAAAGGGAGAAAAGGAGGAAACAGGTGTTGGGGGATGAAACAAAAGAAAAGGAAAATGGAGAAGGGATGGGGAGAATGATGGGAGCAGACAAAGCAGAAAGAAGGTGCCTTCAGGTTCGGGGCTAGAGAAATAGAGCTTCTTCCTGGGGTGGGCTTTCCCTGGGTACCCCAGAGCCCCATATGCTTCAGGGAGACAGAGCAGCAAGAAAAGAGATGGCACGATATGGCTCTTGCAAATAGAAACATGTGATGGCCTTTGCTTGCTGTGACAGTGACATGCGGTGTGACAGCAGGACCAGTGACAGTATTAGCCCATTCCGGTTGGTGTTTCTATTCCATTAGCTCCTCAGAAAACCATGCAGACTAGCCCGGTGGAGGACAGTGAGAACCAAAGAGGAGACAGAGGATTCTGATGAGTGACAGGTTCATGTGTAAGAAAGAAAAGGAACATCAGTAGAGGGGTCAGCAACTCTGGGGCAGGTTGAAGACCTCTTAGCACTGACTGACAAACACATTGCTTCTTTCTTGGATGTTCTGGCTGCTGCTTTCTCTGACACTCTGCTTGTCTTCCCTCAGACCTCTGGTCCCCTCTGAGCTGCGGGCAAAACCTCTCTGCACAAGCCATGCCCCTTCCCATGCTTGGATATAGGTTTGGGTCTCATCTTCAATAGTTCAAATGTGGAGTCCCACATCAAAGCAGAGGCAAGGAGCATGAAAGTCCCTGGGGTAGTGTCTTAGCGGGATTTGAGGGGACCTCTTCTTTTCAGTGCCTGGCTTTAGTGCTGGGGGACGTGTAGCTCCCATGGACCTTCTGCCTTAGCTCACATCCTGTTGGGCACATGTAGATGAAGGGCACTGCCCTTCACACCTTTCCCATCACAACAGAGACTTCCATTGCCAGCTTCCTCTTTCCCTCTTTTCATTCCTTTTGCCTTTTTCTTGCCTCAGCCAGTACCTCCATGTTCTCTTGTTCCTGCCAAAGGTCAGTCTCTCTGCTGCAGAGGTTTCCTGGAGAGCAGCACTAGCTGTGGTCATTTGGCAGGAGGAAGAAGAAAGAATATTCAGCACATCATTGGAGGGCTCAAAGGCACCACTCTCCATTCCATAGCAACATCTACCTTGATAAGTTTGTGCTTGGCTCGGCAACCAGCCATGCTGGCTGTGAGGGCCAAGTGATGAAGCTGCCCTAATCCCCCTGTCTTACACTGACAGCTTTCTAGGTTAGGGAACCTCACCCTGCTCAGGTGCTTCCAGAGCAACACTCCTTCTCCCAGGACTGAGTGCCCATGTGCAGAAACAAGCCAACAATGGCTAAAATAGGGGAAGTTTGGCGACCAGCCACAGAAACCTTCCTGGATAGGAGAACAGATCAGCATATGGGCAAAAAAGTTGCAGCTACTGACCCTCCTGGTCCAGCCTTCCTCCACAGAGTGCTAAACCACAGTGGATCTGACTGAGGGAACAGCAACATGGACTTGAACAAGGTCAAACTGCCACACCCTGAACCCTCAAAGCCTGTCTGACACAGCCTTGACATGCCAGCATGGGGTTTCAAGGCTGATGGCACATGCAGGAGTGAAGTGCCCTGTCCCTGTGCTGGCCCAGGGTGAAGAAAACCTGCTCGTGGCTCCTTGTAGGACTGGCTGACTTGAGGTGCTGGTCCTCCTTCTCCAGCACAGCTCAGCTCCTTTCCAGCTCACTGCTTCCTCTGACAAGAACATTCCATCACAGCTGCCTGTCTGGAGCTACAAATGCCCCTTCTTAAGGCAAACTCCCAGGTGAAGGCTGTAGAAGTTCAACTCAGCTGTTAGGTGAAGGGAGAACTCACTAGGCAACCAAAAAGTCTCAGAAAGAAAAACAAGATCAATATTTGCAGAGATTTGTAGGATGTTTGTGCCTGAAAGCAGCAGCTGGAACCTGTCCACTCTTGTTTTGACCAGCACTTTGCCCCATGGCTCCTGGTGTTGCCCTGGTTAGTGTGTGACCACTCGTCACTGTGCTCTCATGCCATGCCTTTGCTCTCGCTCCCTGCTGGCTTTGGGGATGTAGAGGTTGAAATTCCAGTTCACATGTGCTTGGCACCAGTGGAAAAGCAGCTACAGTTCTAACTCACCATGCATTGCTCATACTTACAGCTTAAACATCACCTTCTACTTGAAAGAACAAAGATAAAAGGTCAGGAATTCACAGTTTTTATTCTCTTTCTTATGCCCACCCATCTTCCCCTGCCATTGATGTCAGTGACTCAAAGTCCTCATCGTACCGTAGCCTCTGCCAGTGTGGCACTCAGAGGGTTAACAAACCACGGCTTCTTGGACAGATAAGACATAATCTCATTCACCAGTAGGAACACATGGACACATGGACATTACAGAACACCTTAGGGTTTCCTGTAGCGATTCTTTGGGGTTTCACCACAGCCAGTGATGTCGCAGGAGAGAACGTTGGGCTTCTTCCCCAAGCCAATGCTTCCCAAGAGATCAGGAAGCTCGCGGGTGATGGCCTTTTCAATCTTCTCTAGGAAACACCCTCCCATGTAGGAACACTGCTGAGACAGCAGCTTAAAGCTGGTGATGGGGTTGATGCCAAAGAAGTCCTTGTACGCCTCACGGTTGGGGAGGTCAAATTTGCTGACATTGGTCTTTGCCAGAATGGACTTAAAGATAAAGAACCTGTCGGGATCTTCCACAATGTCCCTGAACACCAGTTCTCCATCGCTAAAGAAGGTCATTTTGTCCTTGTAGGTCTGTAGGTAGCGATCGACCAACAGGGCGTGGATGCGCACCCGGATGGCATGCTGGCGTATGAAGGCAATCTTATTTTCCATCCTGTTCTCAATCACCTGGTTGAGATCTTCCAGGAGTGATATCTCTTCCTTGAGGAACAGCTCTTTGTGGGTATCTGGATGGTACTCATGGGGCCAGAAGGAGCTGACGTACACCCTGGGTGGCTCTGTGACATTGATGAGAGGAGCCAGGCTCCAGAATAAGGCTCCATAGACTCTCATGAGCTCCTGGGTAGCCAGGCTGTCAGCTTTGTTTAAGATGATTCGGATCTGGGACTCACGGCCCTTCAGTTGCCGGAACAGCATCTCCAGCTCCAAGCCCACATCCAGCTTTGTAGGGTCAAAGACAACAAAGATGAGATCAGCTCTGTCAATGAACCACTGGCATACATCGTTGAACGGATAACCTTGAGGGAAGGAAAGAGAGAAATCCAGAAGAAATGGCCAGCACTGGATGAGTCCCTTCAGGTCAAGAGATAGATAATCCATGAGCCTGCTGTGCCTCATGCCCTCTCTGGGTTGGACAGGGTGTGAGGCACGATAGACTTCCCAAACATCCTAGAACCTGTTCCTCGTGTGCTAGGAACACTTCAGAATTTCTTGGAATGCAAATCCATCCCTATGTGTCTAGGCCTGTGACTACACATCTCCCTCAGCCTCACCTCCAGACTTCCTCCCTACTGCTGGTCACAGATTCCTGCTGCTCCTGTGAGCAGATATCAGTCACATCATTGTTTTGCCCAGTGGGCAAGGCTCCAAGACCCAAGGGGGTCAAGAAGCTCTGCTGATCTATCCTAGCGTCCCAGGTGTTGTGGGGATGGATGGGTGCTTCTCAGGGCAGTGATGCAGCACCAGCTGTTGGCAAATCCTGGCTCCAAGGGTGACAAACAAGGCATTAAACACCAAGCTGAAGCAGATAATGACCAGCCCAGGGAGTCTCCAGGAGACACCTTGCCAAACCACCTGTCTGCTGCTCTAGATGATGACATTTGGGTAAGTTCCCCAGATACCTGCTGCTGCTATTATAGCCATGGACAGACCAATGCCACCATCCCCTCCAATGCAGGACCCTTTTTTTAGCTTTGGGCTCTTCCCCATTGTGTTTCAGCCATCTTTGTCATCTCACACAGTTACAGTGTCTTTTCTGGAGTCCCTTAGATGAACCCAATAAACACCTACCTCGCTCTTGCTGCTTGCGATTTTCAATGATGCCTGGTGTGTCCACAAAAGTGACTCGCTCCAGCAGTTTGTGGGGCACCTCAATCCCTATCAGCTTCTCCAAGAAGTTCTGCCCAAACTTCTCCAGAGGTGAGAAGGAGCGGGCACTGTCAGCAGCCATCACAATGCCCTCAATGGTCTTCAGCTTGGGTCCGTGCATGATGACAGTAAATTCAGAGGTGGTGGGTTCTGCCCCTGCCCAGCAACGAGAGGAGCAGCAGAACTGTGAAATCCATGCCAGGCATCCATTACTGGGCTGGTCTGGGACTAGCCAGGGATCTCAGGAGCATCACTCATTTTTCAAGAGATGCTGGGAGCAAGGCAAGCAGAGGGGCTATGAAATTATTGCCAAACCTCCTGAGAAAATGCCAGCAGGGATGTTTTCTGCAGGGGCTGATCATTCTGGAAGTGACCTGACTGAACAAGCTACACTGGAGAATCACCTCCCCGGAACCCTCATTACCACAACACAGAGCTGGACATGGATATCTGCCCTCAGCCATGGGATGACATCCGTAGGAGCAGGAAGGAGGGAAGGGGAATAGATTTTTCCTGGGAGGCCAAATTAATTGGCATTATGTGAGAATGAAAGGGGAGAAGACAAAGGCAAATTGCCCTTGTGATGTGACAGTTTCTCTCAAAGTGGGGGTTGGAGGTGCTAAGCCCTGTGCTGAGGGATGGGGATGATGTGGGGAGAGATACCTCTCCCTCCTTCTCCCGGGGGAGGACAGACAGGCAATGGACCTTGGTAGGGAACCTCCACGTAGTACCACAGCCAGGCAGCACAGACCAGATGGCAACCTCGATGCCATAACAAGAGGGATGGGAGAGATGTAGCTGGGAATTGCTGACCGTATAGAAGCAGAAATGCTATCACCAGCATGCCCTTGTCAGAGCTGGAAGGGAGCAGGGAGTGTGGTACCTGTGTAGAGCTGGTAGGGAGTGTCGTCCAGCCCCAGGAGGTAGTTTATCATGGAAGATTTGCCAACGCTCCATGGTCCCAGGAATAGCACCATTGGCTTGGAAGTGATCTCCCCATCTGCAGAGAGGGGAAATAACAAGAGGAAGTGAAGAAACAATAGCTGTCGCCGCCACGCAATTAACTCCCGGCCATAACGAGCATCCCATCTGAGCGGTGCGGTGATGCTGCCACGGAAAGAGCCACCCTTTGGGGCCACCAGCCATTCGTGAGCCAAGGCATCGCCCAGCGACAGGCCCTGGTGTCTGCAGGACTGGGACATCACCATCATCTACAGGAGACCCCACCTCACTTGAATGACATTCTCTGAGGTCTGGCCTTTCTTAGACTATAGGAGGACTTGAAGATCTTTTAAATCTTGTCTTGGTTTGGTTCTGGTTTAGCTGGAGTGAGTCTGCGGCTGGCTGTGGGGTGAGAATTGTTTGAAGGAAGCCACTGTGAAGCAGGGGACATGCAAAGGAGGTGGCCATGCCACAACCAGGCAAACACCTCGTGCAAGGGGAGCTGGTGTGGTTTGAGGAGCAATGCTGTGCTGCACTACTTGTTAAGCATGGTGTGAGCTTTGTGCCAGATGCCTACAAGCCCTGTCACCAGATGCTTGCAAGGATCTGCCCCTGGGTCATGGCTCCCAGCCCTCTGGTAGAGCAGAAGGTCCCTGCCTATGAGTGGACTGTGTGAGGTTCCAGCCTGGTGTGGAAAGGGCGGCTTGAGCAAATGGCCCCTCTTCATACTCACAAAAAGGCAGGAGAAAGAACTACAGTCCCCATCACACACCCTTCAAGTCCTGCCATTTGCTGAGGTGCTCAAGGAAGCTGATGATGGGCCCATGAGGACCGGTCCCCATGTCACACAATTGGTCTGAGAGCACGGATGTCACTGGACACATGCATCCACTGCTTCCAGGAGCAAACCATGCTGGAGTGGTATTCTGAATTCAGCCTGTGCACAAACTAATCTCCAGACCCTGGGCCACTGGGAAGACAGCCAGCAGAGCCAGAGGAGCCCTGGGCTGCACCAGCCCTCAAGTCATGCCCAGGACAATCGGAAGTCTGCAAGTCAGCTCAAGTCCAAGTCAGGTCAGAAATGGAAGTAAAAACTGGATGAGTGAGTTCCCATTAGTGGGAACTTCCGCCATCCCCACCTGCTCTCAGGGTGAGAGAGGACCCATCTCACTGCTGCCAGCAGGACTCCAGACTGGGTTTGGGCTGGATGCACTCGGAGAAGCTGTTAGCTGCTGTCTCTCAGCCAGTACTGGGCCTTTCTCAGTGGTCCAGGGTGAGGAGGTGCCCTTGGGAGACTTGTACTACCCTCTCTTCAGCCTCATACCTGAGGCAGGGATGTTCTCCCTTCTTGTCTGACAGACCCTGATGCTCCCTGCTGCTGCCCGTGCAGGAGCCAGCACCTTTCCAACAAGCTGAGAATCCATCTCCAAGGGGTGCTGCAAAGGCCACATGGTGTTGAGGTCCTACTCACAAGGGTGCTGGTGGGCACTGCATGGTAGCTCCGCACTGAACCCATCCAACCACGAGTGGGAGAGATGGGCAAGGCCTGCCTGCATCCACCCATTGCAGGACCTTCATGCCACTGATGGGGAAGGGACTGGGCTGGAGACAACTCTCTATGGGACATGGCTGTGTCCATGCAGCTCAACCCTCCTCCCCAAAGCAGAAGAACTGCCCTGTCTGCTGCCTGTTGCCCGCTGCCCGCTGCCTGCTGCCCGCTCCCTACCTGCAAGCTACAGGGCTCCAAAGTCATCTCCTCACATGGGACAAAAACAAATGTTGAAACCTAGGACTTTTGTTATTAATCACTCCCTGTGCTGCTCTTTTCACATGCTGGCTTTAATTGGGTTTCAAACGGTGATGATGATTATTATTATACCCTGTGATGTTGTGCCAGAGATTTGAGGTGGGTGCCCATGTGCTCTTTCAAAACATGTTCCCAGCCAGGTGTGGCTGTATGAACTCAGGCAGCCCACATGTCCCAGCTCTGCTTCCCATGCCCATGTCTGCTGTGCTGATGCAGGAAGCAATGCTGGCAGCCCCCATGCCAGCTCACCGACAACTCATCCAGTCCATCCCTGCCCCTTGCTTTGGCAGTGGGGTGCTGGCACCCAATGGGCTTTGTGAGCAGCAGCAGGCACTGGAACCTTGAAGCTCGCCAGGTTGCACAGCAGCTCTGAGATTATGAGGCCACATATGGGTCCCCCTTGATGCTGCCCAGGGTCTGGGAGAGCAGAGAACATCTCTCACACAGAAGGGTGCTGGCCTGTTATCTGGTCCTGCTACATCCTCCACTAAGTCTGTCAGCACTGATTTGGGTCACCTTTATGGTCCAGCCAGGAGAAAAGAGTCTGTCCTTGTGGGCTGCAGAGAAGGGATGGCAGCAGCTCCATCACAGCAGCTCTCTCCAGCCACCCTGTGGCTGTTCACTCCCATCCCAGCCTGCCTCATTCCCATGTCTATCTCATCTCAGCTTCAGACATGCATGTCCTGCTAGCATCCACATTTGCACACTGGTGCGTGATCAAGTCGTGCCTGCGAGCAGAGGGGTTCTCAAGCCTTTCATCCCATCATTTGTAATCCTTCTGAAAACACAGCAGCTCAGAGCACAGTTTCCCAAAGCTGTCAGGTTTGCTGCAGGTAAAGAGCAGGCTGAGATCCTGCAACACACCTGGAACACAGGGCTCAGAAGGCCACGTCTGCCTCCACAGAGCTTGCATATTTTCTGGACTGCTCAACTATAGGGGTAGCAGTAATTTGGTGTCCAAAATTATTTGTTTCCCAGATCAGTGGCTTTCTGGGAGGTTTTTCCATTGTCAGGCTGCCCTGGGATGGGAGCACCACGGCTCTGGGACTGGGATTAACCCTGGATTGGGTCTTCTCACTCCTTGTCCTCAAGTCCAGCAAAAGTGCCTGGTAGGGGCTCCCCTTCTCTTGCCCCAAGGGTGCTAGGCAGTGCAAAGGCTGTAGCAAACCTTACTTCCTCTCCTGGTTCAGACTGAGCCATGGGCAAGGTCCTGCTCTGTCCTCAAACCACCCACAAGGGCTAAAACCTCTGGGGAGACTCTGCCAACATCACACACGCTGCCAACCCATCCCCTTACTGCAGCCCCTGCCAGCCACTCTGCTCGTGCCACAGCTGCACCGCCCGGCAGCCCTTGGAGGGCTGACCAGCTTGCTCTTGAAGCTTCCAAAGCCACAAATATCCACTCGGCACGTGTGCCCGCAGACAAAGGATGAGCCACACGTGGCTGCTGACTGCCTGCCTGCCTCCATGCCCTGCTCCCTGGGTGCCTCCGCCCACACAGGCAGCACATGAGCGTGTGCCTGCAGCTAGAGATGCAGATAAGGCAGCTATCGAAATATGCTATATATATCTACAGCCCACTCGGCTGCTAGTGCGTTGGCACAACAGGGCTCCAGAGGCCCCCCGGGCGTTGGCAGGGCTCTGCCACGGCTGAGGCCAGGGTGTGGAAGAGCCTGTTTAGTCAGGATCTGGCAGCAGGGGCCATGGGATAGGACACAAGGGCCAGAAGATGAGATTTCCCTGCCTCGTATCGCAGCAGGGACATTGTCCCCATGGCCCAGCACCAGACCCAGGGGAAGGGCTGGGTGTTGGCTGGACTTTCTTGGCCCGTTTCCCATCTCCTGCTTCTCTTCTCATGGCAGCACAGACTGAACAGGATAGGCAGGGAAAGGAGCCAGCCCTGGCTCCTGAGGGTGCTGAGGCCACCATGCAGGGGCCAGCCTGTGTTACTGGGACAGCTGCACTGGGCTCATCAGTTTAAACTGCAGCCAGGGGGATCAAGGGTGGACATTCGGAAAAGTTTCTGCATGTAGGAGGGTGAAGGGTGGAAAGAATCACAGAATCATAGAATTGTTTTGGTTGGAAGAGACCTGTAAGATCATTGAGTCCAACTATTAACCCAGCACTACTAGGGCACCACTAAACCATGTCCTTCAACACTACATCTCCAGGGTTTTGAAACTCTTCCAGGGATGGGGACTCTACTACTGCCCTGGGCAGCCTGGGCCAGGTGTTGACAACCCTAGCGGGGTTTAAATTTTTTATAATATCCAACTAAACCATGCTTGGTGCAACTTGAGGTTGTTGCCTACATAGGGTGTCCTATCTGCTAGGCTCCTCCAGTTCATGCTGAGGATGAGATCATCACACAGGTCCACCACAAACTCCTTTGAACCATGGCTAGAGAAATATTCAACTCCTTCAGTCTTAACCCAAGAGGGAGAGGTATCAAAGCCTAGGCAAGGTGGGGATTCCTCTCCTAGGAAGAAGAGGGCTGTTGGGATGCACAGTCAGGCCTGGCACAAAGTGCAGCAACAATTATCCTGAGTTCTGCAAGAGCTGGGGACACAGGCTGCAGTGGGTGCCAGAGGATGCTGAATTCCAGGGTCTGCTTGGTGCCTGGGAAATGTGGCTCTGTTGGGTCAGGTGAGTAGGAAAGCTGGAGGCCAGCAAAGACCTTAGGCAGTGCTGGCAGCATGCAGGTAGCAGACAGCAATACCAACCTGTGGCAGAGGAGCCAAGGGTGCGTCCAGGGTAAGCTGTTAGCAGGGGACACGGGGAGAGAGAAAAGGTACCGTGAGTCAAAGGAGGGATGCGGCTGCCTGGGTCTGGCCCAGGCTGAGGAGGGAGCTGATGACTGGCCCTGGCAGGAAAAGCCATCGTCGGCCACGTTCCCAGCAGGAGAGAAGGAGTTATAGTCAGTGAGCAATGAGACCTGCAGCTATTGGGACAAGCACTAAAACCCAGTCTGCCCTATGTGCCAGGGATGGGACTCAGGGGAGAAGCCCCAAGAGAGCTTCTGCATCTGAGACATCACCTCAACCCTCCTGCCCCACTCAGCAGAGTTATTGCTTTCCCCAGCCATGTTCACTGAGCAAACAGAGCCCCACAAGCCATGGTTAGGACAGCAACCAATCCCAACAAGTGTCTAGACCACCACAGTGGTGTGGTTCTGGTGTCCAGCCCTAAGGTGGCTGGTGATGGCAACCAGGAGGTCATTCCCTATACAGGGACACTTGCTAATTGGCACATATACAGTAATTAGGGTCACCAGCATGCACCACAAACTGACATGACTTCACAGCAAGCTTCCCATCACCAGACTGGGGGAGTCCTTCAGCAGCTCAGAGGCAGGAGTATGCCTGCACCCATGTGGGATGGCAGAGTGGATCTGCAGGAAGGTGGCTGGCAGGGAAAAGGAGATGGTGCCTGCCAGGCTCAAACGCACTGTAAGCAGAGGGTGTGGGATGAGTTCTCTGGAATGCATCACAACAGTTCAAAGTCTTAGGCTGACAGTGGCCGTTGTAGCTGCCCCCCAGTACAGGTGACTCAATAACATGGGTGTTTTTACAAGGTGTGGCAAGCAGAGGGGCTCCTGGGATCACAGCGGCTGGTGTGCATGAGCAGAGCTGGTGGGGAGGGAGACAAAATGGAGAGCTGCCACAGAATGGAGGGGAGAAGGTACTTGCAAAGGCACCCCTCTAGATTGGCTTACACCTCCAAAGGTCACACATATTCCATGACAGGACTGTCCTGCTGCTCTCCCAGCTGTCCCACTCTTCCCAGTCAGCTGAGCCGGCAGTTCTGCGCCTTCCAGCTCCCCCCCTGCCATGGAGGGTGGACACAGAGCAGGAGGTTGGAAGTATCTCCCAGCTTGCAGAAGCACCACCACTCAGGACAGGGGCACCACACAGAGGAAGCCACTGAGAAGGCTCCCTCAGCTCTGCCACATCCTCACTTGCCTTGCAAGGTCAAGAACATTCCTGAAGCCAATCATTTAAGTAATTTGCAGGTTTCTCTAATTACCCTGCTAATGAGGGATTGGGAAAAGCTGCATCTGTGGGTATTAAAGGCAAACTGCTGGACTTCAGGTTTCCAGGATGGGGCTGTGTGTGCCAGGGTATGGTTGGTATATTAGCAATGCTTTGAGGAGGTTGGTGGCAGGCAAAACATTTCTGAGGGGAGCGTGGCCAGGGCCTCTCAAGGCTGAGCCAAGGGCTGGAGGCAACAGAGCATCCACATGCCCTTCCCTCAGGGCCAGGAGGCTGTGATGGTGGGTTCCCAGCTCTAGGATTGCAGCTGCACCTCTGGGAGTGTGCCATGGGCATGAGGGTGTGTGGAGAGCTACCTGGGGGATTCTCAGCCTGAGGGATGGCTGCTCCTCACAGTAAAGTGGAACAGTCCATGGAGTTATCTGAGATTTTGAGGAACCCCAGGACTCTGTGGTGAGTCTTGTTTAAGAACTGGGTTTGAGAGGGCCTTGGGTTGGGAAAACACAGGTGTTAGTGGTTGTTTTATCAGGAGCTGGGCAGGAGGAAGTCAGCAAGGGCACTTGCTTCTTGCCAAAAAAGGAGTTGGGAGGTGACTGCTTGGGCCTGGGGTGGCTGAAGGACATGGTGGGATGTCCTGAGCAAGGAAATAGTTTGTGTGCTGGGAATGGATTCTGGGGCCTACATCCTCTGGCAGTGAACAGCAAAGTGAGGATTAGAGTCTGGGAGACCAGCAGCTACCACTGTAACCCCAATTATTCTCCTAAACTATACCCCAGGCTGAGCTGATGCTGGCACTGCCACCAGCACAGACCAAAACATCTGGGAGAGGAGGTCTGTGTGTGGCTGAATCTGTGAGCTCCAGGATGGAGACAGCAGGGACAGAGAATGGCTCGGCTGTCCTTGCTACACGGTGCTGCTGTTGAAAAAGCTGTGGGGATGCACATTAGGGTGGTGACCCTTTGACTCATGTCTGTCGTTACTCAAGCATGTGGCCATGCTGAGCTGGCTGAAGGAAGAAAGGCACAGGCCAGGACAGTGGCTTGGTGACAGCAGCTGTGCAGTGACAGTCTGTGAGGCACCTCTCCTGGGCTGGCTGCAGTATGGCATGTGGTTTTGACTCCCCCTGTTGCACACATAACCCTCCCCCCCCACCAACTATGTCAAGCAGATTGTGGCCCCAGCTGCTGGAAAGTGGCACAGTGTGAGGTGTAAAAAGATAGCAACATGGAGCTGGTTGCTGGAGGTCATCTAAACAGGGTTCATTCACCCCCTCCATAACCCTGGTAGGTGGGTGGTGGATTATGTCCATGGTCTTTGTGTCTTGATGGGACAGCCCTCTTGAGGAGGACTCCACAGCCCTGTCCCTGCCCCATGCATCCTCCATTCTCCTTGCTGGCTCTAAGGAGATGAACTGGATCGGTATGGAGATAAAATGTATGCCATGGATTTAGTTGTTTGGGGGTGCTTGTAAAAGAGGGGTTCTGCTCTATGAGGTTGTGTTCCAGGGGTTTGCACAAATGAATGTGGGACCCAGGTGTTGGTGGAGCGAGCTCTGCTGCAAAAGAAGATATGTGTGGAGAACCTCCTCAGTGAGAAGGGGGGCATGGTTTGAAGGTGGTTGAGGCTGGACACCTGGCGAGGGAGGCAACACCTCAGGGGAAGGAGGAACCCTGCAGGAGTCTGCTGTGGGTATGCAGCCCTGAGACTTCAACATCCCCTGCCTGCCCAGCCATGGCACAGGGTACACCTGACCCTGGAGCTGGACAGGGCTTGAGTAAGGGCTCACAGGAGAGTCACCTCAGTGAACAGGGACGTCAGACTTGGGTTTGAGCCATCTGTGCTTGGAAAGTGAGACAGCTTGTGTCATATGGGTCACAAGAGCTTTATGTGGCTTGTGAGCATCTTGGGGCCAGGGCTGTGCTTTCCTCTTCTGGAGAGACACGTGTGCTGCTGGGTCTCAGCCCAAGCCAATGCCTGTGGCTGTGGGGACCTGCTCACCTGACCCAATATGTCTGCAAGTGCCAAGGGGTGGCACCTCTCAGGATGACTGAAGGCTGCAGAGCTTGAGGGATACCCTGCCCACATGGCTGTGTCCTGTACTGAGCAGGAAAGGTGCCAGCTCCAGCCACCCCCAGGAAGCACATCCCCAGCCTTGAGAGGTCCTAAGCTTCCTGGCCAAGCCTGTTTCACTGGGATGTGATCTTTGTTTGGCACAGGGACAGGGCATTGATGTTGAGCAGGTGGAGGACCCAAAGCAGGCAGGGTTCAATGCTCAGCCTACACAGATGGATCTGGCAGTAGATGGGCTAAGGCAGAAGCAAGAATGCCTGCCACTAGGTTCATTAGGACATGTCCTCTAGGCCCATGATGTTGATAACCTTCTTGGGAAGCTGTGAAGGAAGACAAACTACCCAAGCCTTTCTATTATGTGCTCTCTGTGCTGTTATCTGCATCCCAATGACCTTATGGTGCTGGACACCCCAGTGCCCTTGGTGTTACCTGTGATCTCATGTTGTCTCAGCTCATTGTATCTGTAGGAATGCTCCAGAGGCTTGATGGAGGAGTGGTAGATCTTCCTCAGCCGCTGCAGAACTCCTGCCAGGTTAGAAGTATGCACATGTGTGAAACTCCTAGGTAAGATGCTGGGCATTCCCTGCAGATCTTAAGGGTGACTCAGCCATGGGTCAAAGGACTTGGCTCACAGTTGAAATCTTGGCCAAACTGAACCCAGTCACACATTTTGATGCCCCTTCTTGTTACTGTTTCCTTCTGGGCAGTCCCCATCTGATGCTACTGGTCTTGTGTGTGCCAGCAGCTGATGGAAGGACCACCTCTCATTAATGCTTTGTAGTAGAGTGCTTCACACCCATGATCTCAAAAGCCCTCTGCAGTGGTGCCAGGGACTCATGGCACAGTCCTTAAGCTGCTGCTTAGAAGAAAGAAGGAGCTTTTTCCACAGCAGCTTTTATCACTTTCTTCCCAATTCGGACCGCCCATGGGGCCAGCAAAAGCAATCCTGACAACAGTGAAACCCAGTAAATAATTGGAATAAAAATACAGACCCTTTACTACAAGTTGCCCTGGGTTTCTCTGGGCAGCAGTGTGGCTAGCCCAGGCTGATTCACCATCTGTGTTTTCCAGCTTCTCTACCCTCCCAATTCTTGTACACCCTTGGGACTGTCTTTAAATTACCTAAAGTGTGTTAAGAGAAGCAAAAGGCCTGTTGTTGAAGATATGGTATTGCTGGGCCTACAAGAAGATTAAACCCAAGATACTCTAGGGAAGGGAAATTCCATCCTTCCATTCCTGTTCTTGGTGCAGCAGCATGGTGAGGAGCTCATAATATGAGGATTGCCTGGACTGGAGGAGCAGGGCACATGTGGCTTGGTATCACCCAGGCCCCCTCACCTGAGACATCATCAGCAGGTTTGTCCTCATTCAGCTTAAGGGTGTTCTCCAAGTGGGACCGGTCACGCTTGGTTGGCTCACTGGTGTCTTCAACCTCTTCTGGAGGAAAAAGGCAAGGAGACCTGTTACTGCTGGAGCTGGGGACTCCACATGGGAGCTCACACAAGCTGCTTCAGGGGAGAGGGCATGGGGGAGCACACACACCCTCAGCCCATGGCCTGCCGGGCACCTCAGCAGCTGCTGTTGCCTTTGGCATGCTGCACGGTTTCTCTGCCAAGGCTGCGGCTGCTGGGGGGAAGCATCATGGGCAACTGCTTGGCTCCAAGTAGGGGCTTGCCACTTGTGGGGAATGTGAAGGACGTGCCTGGAAAGGGCTCCCGGGGCAGAGGCATAATGTGAGCTCGTGCCGCACCCGCTGCCCACTGGGGCCTCTGCCCACCCCATGGGGCCCCTTCCCACCCCAGCAGCTGCAGCTCCTTCAAGGATAAGCCTCAGCTGCAGGCATGCTCTGCTCTGCCTCTCGCTTTGTCTGCTCCCCCCCCCCCAAAAATATTCATTGAACCAAAGATGTGAAGATGTGCAAGGCTGGGGCTCCTAAGAGATCAGCCAGCCTGCTGACCTATCCTGTCTTCCTTGCTGCTTCTCCCACCTCTGTCCCCATATCAGGCTGAAGCCCTCTGCATGGGGCCCTGGCTTAGGGTATCCTTGGTGACCCCACAGTTTTGTGCCAGGCCTGGGGAGCATGAGGCAGCTGGGATAGGCACTCTGGTGTCCCCAAGACAGGGAGACAGAGGTGTCCTTGCCCTGGAGGTGCAGCTTCGTGTGCTTTTTGACATCGGGATGTGGGCTGGGAGCTAGTAGGGGTTTGGGGACAGATGTGCCTGGGATGGCTGGGCTAAGCTGGGCACTGCCAAGCCCTGGAGCTGTGTCAAGTGTCTACCAAGGTTTGGGCTGAGGAAGACCTTTTGACTTGCCAAGTAAAGCCACAGAGACCAAACTAGGTTTCCCTTTTGGCACAAATGGGGTCTTTTTGATCTGGGTCGTTAAAGTAAAAAAAAAAAAAAAAAAAGACTCAGCTGGGTCCAAAGGTCACTGACCAATCTGTGGGCCAAAGTCCACAAATGTTTCTAGGAAATCATGAGGGGGGTTTCCCTTTTCCTAGCCTCTCACTGACCTAACACAGCCAAAGTCAGTGCTTTGGCAACTCATCAGTCTGAATTAGCTCTTCACTTGGCTGGTGGACAAGAGACCCACCAATCCTGGGCAGCATCCTGACCTCACACTGAGAAAGCTTGGGGGTCTGGAGGACTCTGAGGGTGAAGGATAGAGAACCTTTAAGAGGTCAGTGGAAGGGTGCTAAAAGGGCCCTGGGTATTAAAAATCTTGGCCATTAAGTGAAACATTGGCCAACTTTGGTATTGCTGCAACGAGGGCTGGCACAGTGGGTGTCCATGGGCTCCTGCTTGCACCCTCGATGCTGGAGCTGGCCTGGCAGTGCAGCGGTTAGGGACAGGCATGGGAAGCACAAGCATTAGGAGAGGGCCATGCACAAGGCGTAGTTTAATGTGCCAAGCTCAGATCTGCTGGCAGTTGATAGTAGGTCACTCTCGCTGCTACAGCACACCGACAAGAAAAGATTCCAACCTATCTGGCTGTGACGGAGCTTGGCAGCAGCTGGGCCAGCACTGTGGCCAGTTGGACTCTCCATTTCTACCAGTGATGGTTTGTCTGCAGGAGGGTCTGCTGCTGCCAATGGCTTTTCCACCACTGTGGGTGGGTCTTCTGCTGCTGGCAATTCTTCTGATGCTGTCATGTTTTTTGCTATTGGTGGGTTTTTCACCACCGCCGGTGGATCTTCTGCTGCTGGTGGGTTTTCCACCACAGCTGGTGGGTCTTCCACTGCTGCTGGTTGGTCTTCGGCTGCATCCCCACAAGGTGGGTGGTGGCAGCTGGCAGGGCCATCCCTGTCTTCTCTTTTTCTGGCATCTGCTGGTTTGCCACAGCCTGTTTTGCCAGAAGCACTGTCTGCTTCCTTGTCACTCCCTTTGGCTCCTTCCTTGTCACTCCCTTCAGCTCCATTCTCTGGCTCTGCTGACCCAGAACCATCTTCCTCAGACTTTTCCTCCTCCTTAGACTCTTCCTTCTCCTCGGACTCTCTCTCACCTCCATCTTGCTCCGACTTGCCATGTTTATCTTCCTTTGTACTCTTTTCCCCCTCTTCCTCTCCCGCCTCAAGAGCAGACATTGTGTTTGGCTCCTCCATTTTCTCTTCCCCAGGCTGCCCTTGCTCCTCAGAGGCTCCTGTCTCAGTGCTGGGCTCCTCATCATCCTGCACATGGAAGCCATCTTGTGAGCCAGGCCCTTGATTCTCTTCATGATGCACTGCCTTTGGGGTGCCCAACATGGTATCCTTCCCTGGACCCTGGGCCTCACCAGGCTGCTCCTGGCCCTTCTCTATGGCAGTTTCCTCCATCTGTCTGTCCCCTGGCCCCAGGTCCCCCCTCACGTCAGCTGCTGGCTCTTCCTCCCCCTCTCGGGGTCCCTCCTCAGCAGTGCCAGGCAAGGAGGTGTTGGCAGGGCTTCCTTCTTGGTCCTCCTCAGGGATGCTGTTGGCCACCTTCTCCTGCAGCCCGGGCTCTGTGGCTGACAAGGGGCTTTCAGCAGCACCACCGACATGGTCTGTGCTGGGGGCACGTGGCTCTAAATGATGAGAACAGCTCAGTCAGTCTTACCCGCGCTGTCACATGGCTACTGGGGCACCCACCAGCCCCCTGTCAGCACTGGGTGGATTTCTGGCCGTTATCAAGAGGTTTCCACTCTTTCCTAAACCTTCTCTAGTTCCAGCTCCATTTTCTGTCCCTGTAGCAAGAAGCTGGGTGCAAAGAGGTGTTGGGGGGGTGATGACAAAGCCGATGCTAGCAGGGGGCCGTACGGCTGTGCAAGCCATGGCTGCCCAGGGCCGTGACTGCCACCCACTGTGAAGCACTGCAGGAAGGTGGCAAAGCAGCCCTAAAAAATAGGGGGGAAAAGGAATAAAACAAAAAATGTAGCTCAAGGGGCCATGGGCACTTGGCATGTTAAAAGAGTCCTTCCCCAGCCCTGCCTCAGGAGAGCATTGCACCAGCCATGGTGGGTGGCTGGGCATGGGGGAGGAGGAGGAGGAAGAGGTGAGAGGGAGGAAGGAGCGAGGGGCTCTCTGGCACAGAGCCCTGCCTCCTGACTGCAGCAACAGGGCTTGGGAGCTATTTATTGTGAGCATCCTTTCACTAGGAAAACATTTGCCACGCTGCGCGGCTGACAGGGACACAATGAGTTTGTTCTGCGGTCCAGGAGAAGCCATCCGTATTTTCCATAGGCCTCCAACTGCACTTCAACATTAGTCAACGGGTGCCAAAAATAAAAGATCACCAGCTATACTGTCTCCGTTACAAACAGTTGCTGCTAGTCTAAATAATCCCCCGAATCGTCTAATGCCTGCATACCAGAGAAGTGTTTCACAAGAAAATAATTCCTTTGTACTCCAGCTGGCAAGCAGATGCCAACCAGGAAAAACACCACCTCCATCCAGGCAGTGCCAGGCATAAGCAGCACTGGGCATGAGTGGCAGTGGGCACAGCTGGCTAGAATCCAGCCCTCTTCTCAGGCTCCTGTGCCACATCTGTTCTGAGGAGTCTTGGGACTGTGTGTCCTGCAGTGTCAGCAGAAACATGGCACTGGGGCTCACTGGGCTTGGCCACAGGTCACTGTGGTGGCGGAGCATGAGGAGCTGAACCAGGATTGGTGTGGTGCCAGCCCTAGTCCACTCTGCCCACTGCAAGCCAATTTTCTGTGGCCAAGGGTGCTGGGCAGGCAGTTGAGTTTCTATATGTGCTGGGGCTGGTGAAAGTGATGGGCTCATGCCAGGGCCAAGTTGTGCCAGCAGTAGGCAGTTGGGAGGGACAGGCTGCACCTCAGCTTGCCAGGGCTTCCAGTTGCTCTTATGTGTAGCCTGGCATGGAGGAGTTGCTGCCATCGCCAGACTTCACCCTGATAAAACCAGATGCACAGGTCACCCTTGCTCTCCTTGCTGACCTCCTCCATCCTGTATTGGCACATAGCTCCCACCTTGAGCATCCCTCTCCTTCAGATCACCTTCCTGTGGGATACCCAGGAAATGCCAGGGTGCCCAGCCTGCCAGGAGCCACTTGAAGGGGAATGCACTGCACGTGACTTGCAAAACCTTGGGTGCTGAGGTACCAGCATGCCTCTGCCTGACCCTGGTGGCCTGGAGACCAGCCTGGGTCTCATGAGGGTTACCTCAGCAAATGGACATATTCTCAGCTTGGCCCCAAAATAGCTGGTGACCTGGAGGGCTGGGAGGGGAGTGCAACATCTCAGGTAGGCCTTGGAAAGGAAGTCAAGCAGAACACTGTGCATCCCGAGGGCTTTGTCCAGTCCCTGGGTGTTCCTTCTGACACAATGCAGGGGGACAACAGGGCTGTCACCTGCCATGGCCAGGCACAAGGGAAACTCCAGCAGCACTCATGGGAGAAGGGAAATACTCTCCAGGCACTCTGACTGGGGTGTTCCGGCTGGTGTGCTGGTCACAGGCTTTATTTCCTGTGACCTTCAAGGCCCTATATAAAGTCTCTCTCCCCTCTCCACCTCCTTCTCCCTCCTGTTTCCCCTACATGGTGTCCAAATCCATCCCAAGGCGAATTGTGCTGATCTGCAGATGGCCAGCCGATGAGCAGCGAAATGGGACGAAGGTTACAAGCTTAACACCCTCTGCGCGTCTGCCGGAGGTTAAAAATACAGCCAGCAACTGTACATCTGGGGGGAATCAAAAGGAGTGGCTGGGCAGGGTGCAGATGGAGAAGCCCCAGCCCCTCACTCCACTGTCAGCCAAGCGTGACGTCTGCACCTGAGGCCCATCCTGTGGGTCCCCGTGGGCTCTGGGAGCGGGGCGGGAACAGCCACGTTGTAAAGTGACACCGGGGCTCCCCTTGTTCACACCCTGCCTTGTGCCAAGTAGCTGAGTGACTGAGCCTTTGCCCCACTCCCCTTGGGGACCTGACCTCCCAGAAGGTTCCCAGCTTGTGCTGCCCCTACCTGCCCTGAATCTCATGCCCATCTGCAGGGCTAGGAGGACTGTCAGCTGCTGAGGACCCTTTCCCCATTGCTGACAGCATCCAAGGGCATGGCTGCAGGGATGGAGAGCTCACAGCAGGAATCTTTGTGTCACAGGCTGGTTTGCACCTGGGAAAAGCCATTAAGGACAGGGATGGCTGCTGGTGTATGAACGTGACTCTGCAATCATGTCCCCTCCATCCCTGCACAGGGCTGTATGGGACAGCAACACCCTGGCGCCAAGATGGGCCCTCCTGGAGGCACAGGAAGGGCAGGGGCTGGCGAGGAAGGACAGATGGGCACAGGTGGCCCTGGAAGGGGATGCACTCCCCCTCCAGCAGAAATAGGAGCCCTGAGCGTGGGGCCAGTGATGCCCAGCGGTGCAGGGATGGCTTTTTGCACACCCCCTTCCCCCGCCCAGATCCTAGCCCTTGCAGCACCCAGGGGAGTGATCCACTGGATCCTGCAAGTCCTGCTCTCCCCTTGTCCTCTCAGCAGAGTTTTGGGATGGGGCTGGCACTCTAAATCTCTCTCTCTCTTCCTTTTGGGGGAAAGACAAGTCTGAATGAATCTCAAAGGTTCTGCTTTGCTCTGACAAAGCCCTTTAAAGCTTACAGAAAGTAGCTGGACCCAAATAAGCTGTCTCGGACTTCCCAGAATTTTCCATAGGAAGGCACCATCCACACTGTTGGACCTCCTGCAGACCCCCCTTTCCTGTGAGATCCCCCCATTTCACTGTGATGTCCATGCCTAGAGAGCTTTGTGGAGTCCCGAAAGTCTCTGTTTAGGGACATATCCCTGGTGCTCCTCCAGCTGACCTTTTGGCAACCAGTAACCCTGCCACAGCCAGAAGACCCCAAAGCAGGGGCCATGCCTCTCACTCAGGCTCACGTTCTCCCCACTCTTCTCATGCCTTGATTTCCCACTCTGCACCATCCCAACAGAGCCCAGTGCTGCTCCCCATCTTGGTGGAAAATGCCAGTGGTCTATTGTCTGCATGTTTCACTGAAGCCCAGGCAGTCAGGAGATCAGTTCCAGCACCAGTTCTGAGCTGGCCAGGCCAACACTTGGACCAATTGGGAGAGAAAAGTGTGACAAAGTAGCTCAAGAAGCCCAGAGGACACCAGCACCAGGATAGCCAAGGATGGGCTTGGCTCTCCAGACCCCAAAGCCCAGGACAGCCAGCCACAGTATCCCATCCCAGAGGCTTCATTAACCCAAGGCACCTGCAGAAAACAAGTATTTTCCATTTTTTTCAATGCAGAGCCCAGCAGGAGCATAGGAAACAGCTTTGTCAGACTGTCTTGACCTCATTTGTGGAGCAGCTTTTAAGTTGAAAAAAAAATTTAATTATTTTATTGCTATAAATAGTCAGGTAGAACTGCATGGTATTTTGATTAAGAGAGGGTAAAGAAACCTCACGGGGATGCACCACAGGGATTAAAAACAGGCTTGGAGCTTCCTAAATATAGAGATGAAAATGGGGAATCACTTCTGCTGGGTGTTTTTTTGGCTCTCTCCCCACAGGGTGCCCACCTTGCAGATTTGGAAGAAAACCTGAACTTCTGACTTGCAGAAGCCACAAAGATCAGGGTGGTGGTAGATAAAGCAGCCACTATTCCCTGGCCAGGGGAGATCTAGGTCTGCTAAGTGAGCAGATGGTGAGAAAACATGTATTTTGGCACAGGCAGGTGTGACATTGTACTTTAAGGCATGTGTCATCTCCCACCATGGTGTCCTTTGTGGGGTCCACACCCCAGGGGGGAGGATAATGAATCATGGAATTACAGAATGTTTTGACTTGGAAGGAATCTTAAAGATCATCTAGTTGTAATCCCTCTGCCAGAGGGACTCCTGAGGAATATTGCTGGTCCCTGGGCCTGCAACAATGGGAGGCTTCCCCCGCCCATTCCAGGGCTTCTCTGGTGGCACCAAGGGACATTCTCCATGCACTTAATAGGAGACTTCCTGGGTGAAAACTCACCATCCCACTTCTTTGGTCATTCCAAAGATTTCTGGGCACCTGGGCTGGACAAGGAGAGTCCTCAGATGTGTCAACCTGGATTTTAATGCCTGATGATGCCCACAAGATACTAAAATCCTTGGGAATATCCAGCTAGAGAAGCTGCCTGGCCATGCCAAGCTGCAGTCCTAGCCCTGGGGGTCTCACCCGTAGCCCCAGCAGTAGGAAGGGGACCCCCAATTCACCTGTGACACAGGGATGGGGCCACACCGCTCCTAGCCCTTTTCCACAGCAGGGACCTGAGCAGGGTCAAGCCACACGCCTGGCACTCGGGCTGTGCTGCCGCTGCCAACTCCCTGGCTTGGCTTGGGGTGCCCAGACGGAGTCTCCCCAGCCTCTCCACAGCCCGCACCGGCACACGAGCTCACTGGCTTCCTTGGGCTATCACTTACAAGGGAAATGTCCCCACAGGCTGAAAATAGCCTGGCAGAGCCCTGCCAAGGCACCGCCACCTGATGCTATTCTTGAAACGGACGATATCACAAGTAGTTTGGACACCCTTGGGCCCACTGGTGGGGCTGTGGTCTCAGCACCACGGCAAGCCCACGCTCCTAGCCTCAGTGGGCAGGGACATGGTGGGGACACAGCAGGGACATGGCAAGAGCACATCCCACAGAATGTTGTCCCTGGGCATGGCCCAGCCCTCCCAGCCCAGTGCTGTCTCACAGGCAGCTTCTGGTGGCCC
Organism: Corythornis vintsioides; assembly: GCA_025447755.1. Taxonomy (NCBI): domain Eukaryota; kingdom Metazoa; phylum Chordata; class Aves; order Coraciiformes; family Alcedinidae; genus Corythornis; species Corythornis vintsioides. The sequence continues at coordinate 13,760 of JAOEGS010022293.1, read as the reverse complement.
TGTGCCACTGAGACCATGCGTGAGCAAGGTCTCCCAGCTGTTCTGCCCAGCTGACTGTCACCTACACACCAAGACAAGGCTGGCTGATGGGAGAAGGTGTCACAGCTCAGCCAACCTGCCTGACATCTGCCTTGCTTTGTTCAGCCAACAGTATGGAAGAGAGATGGGGCACTCATCGGGGCTGGGATCTTGTCCTGGTAAGGTACCAGGTGTGTGACAAGGATGTAGGTGACACAAGTCCATGGATACCTGTGGCACCCCAATCCCCTTGCTTCACTGTGGCCACCCCAGCACTCAATAGCGCTGGTGCCCATGGTTGTGCTGATACTGGTGGAGGAGTGGGGTGAGTCCAGTGGGATGTCACCAGGACAGTGACAGTGGTCCCCTGTCTCTGGGGAAGCTGGTTGCCCTGGGGGACATTTGCCTGGGATGCTCAGGGTGGGGAAACCCTGTGGGTGCTGTGGTCTGGTCTCTGAGCCCACCCAAAGTTGTGGAGCCCACCCCAAGATGTTCTGTCCTGGGAGGTGGAGTCCACCCTCAAGTGACACATTCCATGTGATGGAGCCCACCCCAAGGTGACATGTCCTAGATGATGAAGAATACCACAAGAAGCCATGAGGACATTGTGATGGAGCCTGTACCAAGGTTACACATCCCAGGCTGAGGCAGGATGAGGAGTCCCAGGGACAGTGGCCCACACTCACTGTTACCAGGAGCATTCTATACCAGCCCTGTGGTGTCCTCTGCACTTGCTGCAGAAGGATGCTGGTATGCCAGGGCTTTCTCCAACTCCTTGCCCAGCTTGGAGGCAGTGACAGCATAGCCTGGCACAGTCCTCCAACTCAAATCCATGACAACAGGATGGGGGACAAAGGCTCCCCAGTGCAAAGCTACCAAGTACAGTGACTGCATGCACACAGACCCATCAGCATTCCCATGGCCCATTGCTGATAACCACAGGGACTCATTATGGCCACCCAAGGTGTGAGTGTGAGGAGACCTTGCCCTGAGCCACCACCCAGCCCTGCAGTGGGTGCTGACACGAGGGAGTGTTGCCATATGGGCCATGAGCCAGTTTGGCCAAGGCTGCACAAGCATGGGCGTAGGACATTTCCCATTCCCTGGGTCTCTGGGAGTGGTGACAGGGCCCCAGTGGCCTCAGGTGTCACAATACCTGTCCCTTGCCCTGAGAACCTCATCTTTCCACAATGCATTGGTGAAGCACCCCATTCCTCAATGGGGTCTGTACACCTTTCTTCCCCAAAGTGGGAAGTTGAATGGGAAGACAAGGCCCAAAAATGGGAAAACACCCCCTCCCTGAGTCACCTCCTGCATCCCAAAGGAGCTGGCTCTGTGAGCCTTGCTTGGCATCAACACAGAACTCATCATGCCAACCACCCCCAGTCGCTGTGGAACTGAACCATGGCAGATGTGCCATGGCTTAGAGCTTTTTCCCAGACCTACAGGACCAGGGTGACATATGGGACCGCCTCAGTAAGCAGGAGACACTGAGGGGTCTTGGGGGGGCTCCAGCCACCCCTCAGAGCTAGCTCTGGGGCTTCAGATCCCAACCTGCCTCCTGGCCTCAGAGCCTTCTCTGAGCCAGTAATGGGCTAAGCAGGGCACTGGTGTTGAGGTGCCCAGTGCTGTGCCCAGTCCCATGGCATCACCCAGGCTGCTCCCTCACTGTCTGCTACAGCAGAACCAAGAGCTAGGCTGCTGGTCACCCACTTTGCTGAAAAGCCACTGATGTTTCACAGGGCTACCAGCACAGACTGGGGTGGCATTAGCCACCAGCTATGCCCATAGAGGACCCTTCCATCCACTCTGTCCCCAGACCTGACCCATGCCCCACAGAGATCAACCCACCACTGGCAGGTTGCGTTGCTGGCCCCCAAACCCCTTTATTTACAAGAATGGTCCAAGATGCCCTTAAAAGGCCAAAACTCGGCGGGGCTGGGGGTGCTGGGTGCTGGAAGGCGGCAGCTGCGGGTGCCCAAGCGCGGGGCTGTGGCAGAGCAGAGCAGGAGGGGCGGGGGGGGGGTGGGGGGGGTGGGCAGGGTTGGCCGCATGGAGCACAGTGTCCCCTTACACGGCTGTTTCCATACTTAGCTGCCCCCGTCCCAGCAGCACGGCCACCGGAGCCCAGCCAGGCAGAGAACTGGCCCAAATTAACTCAAGGGCAAGCAAGGGTACCAACGATGACACCCCACCACACGGCCCCAGGGGACACCCAGATGGGGATGGGGGTGTTCAGTGGCAACAGGATGGCCTGGGGAAGTGGGTCCAGGATCACCCAAAGTGACTTGCACCCTGTCTTGCTTTCACCTGGGTGGGGTGGGAGACTCCCAAAGCAAAGACCCTACCTCATCCTGTTCCAGCTATAGGGTGCCCCAGCACTCCAGCAGCACCCCCAAAGCCTCACAGTCTGAAACTGAGCTACCTCGACACCCATGGGTGACAATGATCCTGGGCATGCTGGTGGCAGCACAGCCCCTGCACCCACCCTGGCTGTGGAGGGATGACCCCAGCCCATGCCCCCTCCAGACACTCCTGGCCATGGCCCCCCACCATGTTTCCCCACACATTTTGGGGTGACTCTGCAGTGTTGGCAGAGCTGCCAGGGAGCCCAGAGAGCTGTAATCCTGTTTCCCTGTCCTCCGCCTGGCACCCACCTGGCTCTGGGGAGCTGGCTGAGATCACTGGGCACCCCACAGCTTCTCTGGCACCCACAACCTCACAGGCACCCACAGTCTCATGAGTACCCACAACCCAGCAAGGCACCCACGTCCCCAGTGAGCATCTAGAACCCCATGAGTACCCACAGCCCCGGTGAGCACCCGCAGTCCCACAGGCACCCACAGTCTCAAAGGTGCCCACAGACCCACTGTGCACCCACAGCCCATAGGCACCCATGGACCCTAGGGACCCCCAGCCCTAGGGGTACCTACAGCCCCATATACACCTACTGCCCACAATCCCAGAGGTTCCTGCAGCCCCACAGCTCCATGTGGACTAACAGAATTCTTGGGACCTCACAGCCCTGAGGGAGCCCACAGCCCCATGGGGACCCATAGCCCCACTCAGACCCACAACCTCATGAGGACCCCACAACCTCTTGGCCACCCACATCCCATGAGCACTCACAGCCCCATGGATCCCCACAGGGACCCCACAGCCCGTACCTGCAGTGCCGAGGAGCAGGAGCGAGGCCATGCAGCAGCAGAGCAGGTTGAGACCCTTCATGGTGGCTGCCAGGAGCTCCCTGCCGCTTGCTGCCTCTATTTATACATCGGGCAGGCTTGGGGCAGGGCAGGCAGCTGCCGCTCGGCCAGCACAGATGCTGCCGCTGCCGCTCTTCCGCTCCCAGGGGCCCTGGGGATAGGGACGAGATACGGCAGCAGTGCAGAAGCACCCCAAAAGGCTTGTGGCAGGGGTGTGCTTGTGCAGGACACCTCCTGGCATGGGATTCCTGGGGTGGCACTGCCACTGGGAGGTCACTGTCTCCAGCATGGCCATCCTCCTGGCATGGGAGTGGAGCATTTTAAGGGCTGCCCCAAGTTCGTGCAGCCCCACATGCACCCACACAGTTCTAAGGGTGACCCCCACCTCACTGGGCACCCATGGTCACACTGGAAATCCCCGGACAGCCCTATGGGTGCCTATAGCCCTGCTGGAAGCCCACAGTCCATAGTACCTTTTTGGCTGGAAGATTTCATGGAGGGAGAAAGCTGAGCATCACGGCACTGTGTACCCCACCCTTCCCCAAAAGCAGCATCCCCAGGGGCCTTCTTCTGAGCTGATTTGGGGCTACCACGGGTGGCAATTCCACACAATCCATAGGCAAGGGGACATATCCCCTCTACCATTGGGGTGTCCCCATTGTCACCAGGCTGGCAGTATGGCAAGGGATTGACAGCAGCTAGGGGTGCAGGGCTGCCAGCTCCTGTCACCCTAACTCACAGGGGACAGCCACCCAGTGCTGTTCCCACAGCCTGACTGTGCAGAACGGCCCCTGGCTCCAGCACTGGGGAGGTACTTTTTGGGGGAGCTGTGACCCAGCTTTTTCTTGGGGAAGGGGCCAACCTCAAAGAACAACAGCACCCTCCCCAAGCCTGGCTATTCCCACAAGCATGATGACTGGGGGAGCCCCTGACCCTGACATGGGTTGGCAGAGAGGGTGGAGGGGAGAGGAATCTCGTCCTTGGCTGGGCACTGTGAAGGGCCATGGTGTGGAGGGGGAGCAGGAGAGACTCTCAGCTGTGGGAGATTCTGAGAGATGGGTGCCCTGTGGGAAAAGATGGGTGTGTGTCTCAAAAAAAAAATACCATGGGAGATGGGTCCATGGCTCTCCATCACGGTGGAGGCAGAGATGGGTGCCCTTTAGACATGGGGGGACACAGATCCCGGGGCACCCCAAGTGCAATCCCCAGGGCAGAGGGGCACTAAGTCTGACTCTGGCCACACCCCAAGCACAGTGACCTCAATGAAACCAGCCCCAGATCCACCCCCTCCATCCCAGCTGAGCCCCAAGGTGCTTGTGACACATGTGGGCACCTCTGGCCAGCCAGAGCCTTTAACTCTAGCCCAGGCAGCATCCTTCTGACTTCACCTCCTTCCTGATTCTTAGTGCAGGCAGCACTCCCCAGGAGCCCCAGGAGCAGTGGTCCCCAGGGGTCAGATCCATCCCCATGTCCCCCTGCCACAAAGGTTAACTCTGGGACCAAGCTTCTAAAAAACCAAGTACAAACTTTATTTTGTTTCTTTACAAAGGCACGAGCCTCTTTTTTTTTTTTCCACTTTCTTAACAAAATAGAATAGCTTCTCAATCAACAAAAAGACCTGAAAATTGTAAAAAAAATACAAAAAAAAAAAAAAAAGGAACCGAGAAACAGCTGTGGCTGGAGGGGGGGAACCTACCAAATACCACTGAGGCTCTACACACAACTGGCCTAAAAATCTACAGCTGGGGCAGGGGGCAGCAGGGGAAAGGGAAGGGGATGCACAAAACAGGGATTCCTCCCCACCCCCCCTGCCCACCGCAACAGACCCAAGCAACACAATCACAAAATAGAAAAAGCTCTTTGGAGCTGACGGACCCCGCAAACCGGATTAAGTGCTTAAAGGAGGGATGGGAGCGGGATGGAGGATGGGGATGGGACCAGAGGTGTAAAATCAGCCCCAAACCCATCATCCCCCTGTGGAGGAGGTGGGCGTTGGAAAGGCCAGGGGGGTGGCTTGTGTCAGCCCTCCTGCTGTGCTCTGGTGGCTTCATCCCTGGATTTTTTTTACTCTCCAAGGAGGTTTTCCCTGCCCCAAGTGGGGTATGGGAGCTGTGGTGAGGCTGGCTGTACACTGAAGCCAGGGATCCCTGTTCCACCTTTGCTGCCGTGTCACTTGGCATTTCCCCCTGATCAAAAATGAACATTTAATTAAAACAAACAAACAAAACAATCAAAAAAATACAAACCCCAAATAAAACCAAACACAAAATAGGAGAAAAAAAAAAAAAAGATCCCAACTGAAGGTCCTGTCCCAAGGGGACACCATCAGAAACACAGGGGTAACTGCTGGCTTGGCGGGATTCCCTGTGGGTTGGCAGATGGGGAGTGTGATAAAATGGATATAGGGGGCTGTGACCCTCTGTCCCTAACACCCCCACCCCACACCACCATCCCTCTGTGCCCTGAGCCCCCCTGTGTCCCGCTGCAGCCGCCACTGAGCGCCTGCCCCCTCCAAGAGCTGACGGGTGACCTTTGCCTGCTTCTAGCGCCCTGCTTTACAGTATTGGAAAAAGGTCATAAAAGAGACCCAAATCGTGTTGTATTTTTTAAAAATTTCAGCATATTCTCTGACGTTTCCCACCCCCCACCCCACCCCCAGCCCCAGCTCCCCTCCTTGTCTGCCGGCTGGGGGGTGTCAGGGCAGCTCCCCATCTCCTGAGGGCTCATCTTTGCTCTGGTCCATGGAGTCACTGTCGTTGCCCTCGGTGTCAGAGGCGGTGTCGGAGGTGGAGGGCTCAGGGCAGGCGCGCGCTGGTGTCACAATCACAGCACGTCTCTGCTCCTCTTCCTGCAGCTGCTTCTCCTGCGTCCCCTCGATGTGCTGGATTGCCTGCCGAGGGCAGCCACCGTATCAACACACTGCGCCCTGCCCCAAGGCGGCTGGTGGGGTTTAAGAGACCCCTGCGAATCCCCCTCGCCACTGGCCTTTCCTTACCTGAACGATGGTGTCCAAGTTTTGCCGGGACGTGGAGACTGTGTTGATGACTGAGGACGGGCCCATGGTGACCACGGTGACGTGATGGGAGGGAGGCGGTGCTGGAACAATCACGGTGGGATGGTGGGTGGGTGCTGGGGGAGCGTGTGATGGCAGGAGCTGGGGAGAGAAGCAAAAACCCCCCAGTTGGCAGGGACCTGGGTATGGTGGTGATGGGGTGAGCATCGCATTTGTCTGTGAAGCCCAAACTCCTCTGAGAGCCCAAAAAAGCTGAAGCTCAGCTCAGTTCACCCATCCCAAACAGATGTGAGAGGATGCCCACAGAAAGCCACCATCACCTTAGCTTTGGCAGAGAGAAGCATGAAGGATTCCTCGTATCCCAAAAGATTTGGGCTTTTAAACCAGAAGAGGCAAGTGCCAGCCCTGCCATCAGGGACCTGGGGAGCTGGGAACCTGCCACACCCCTCAGAGGTCCTTGCTAAAGCAGCAGATGGGAAGATCCACTCTAGCAGGAGGCTATGAAGAATTCACCTAAAAATAGGTTGAACTTCCCTAGGAGGCGGCCAGCAGGGACCCTAGGGATGCAGTTCCGCACAGGAGCTAGAAAACGGATTAAGCTGTTTTTCTCCCTCCCTTGGCAGTTCCCCAGGATGGCATGGCCCTGGGCTGAACTTGAGGGTGGCAGCAAGTAAGGACTGGGTGTGTGGTCACTGCGTTCCTCCTCACTGCACCAGGCTGGTGTAAAGCTTCCCCCAACCACTGCTAAATCCAACTGTGCCAGGGGAAAAGGCTTCAAAGGCTCCTGTCCCCACAGTCTAGCCACATCTGCTTGGCAATGCCACCTGCCAGCTCTCCCACTCCCCTTTCCCAGCCTGGCAAGTGACAGGGAGTGGTTTGGGGGTCCCCAAAACTCAGAAGGAATCATCCAGTGAGAGATGAACCCCCAGAGATGGAGCTGACCTCCACCTGCTCTGGCATGTGGAGCATGACCTACTGGTGGTGGTGCCTGTGTGACTGCTGGCGTCATCACAGATAGGATGGGTACTAGAGGGGAAGGAAACATGCCTGGTGGGAGCTAGAGCAGGACCACAGCTCACCAGAGCAGGACCACATCTCACCCCAGAGCTGCTCCCCAGCCATGCCCAGTGAGTAGAGCCCAATGAAGTGGTCATGGCATTGTGAGGGGGGTGAGTTGGAGGCTGACACATCCAGTGCCTCCCAGCACAGCCTTGGAAAGCCACGAGCTCACCAACACCAAGCAAATCCCTGTCCATCACAAAGTGATCTTCCCCGTACCACACTCTCAACTCGAAGGAACAGTGCTGCTGGAAGCTCCTGTGGCATGGTCCAAACTGTGATCCACCCCCAAAACACAAGGTGCCTACCAAACGCAGTGCCCCAAGCACTGGGGGAGGCTGTGTGCCAACCCCATCTCAGTTCCCTGAGGGCAAGAGCTTTGCTGAGACATTGCTGTCCCAACCAGACAGCCGCCCATAGGAAGTGGCAAGCACATTGTTGAACCTCCACAACCTCCTGTATGTCACTGCTTGGGGGGTGGGAGGCTACCATGGTATCCCCACAGGTGGGTTATGGGCAGGGTGGGCTGGGATGGCACTGACATGCTCACCTGGGTTCGGATCTGCTGCTCACGCTCTAGCTTCTCCTGGTGCAGTAACCTCACCTGCTCCTGCTGCTGCTGGAGCTGTACTTGCTGAGCAATCACCTTCAGCTTCTCAGGATACATGTGGGCCTCCAAGGAGCGAACCTGCCAGCCGACAGAGCCCCAGTGTTGGTGGGGAAGTCCAGCCTGCTCCAAGCACAGACCCCCTCCAACTCCCAGCTATGGTCTGTCCTCCTCTGTGGGGTGGACACTGCTGACCCAAGGAGGCCATAGCCATGTGTGGGGTGGAGGCAACCAGAGCAGATGACTGCTATCCCCACAGCAGCGTTGGTGTCCCCGGGGGGAGGTGGGGTCCCCACTAGAGGGCGAGCCTGTCCCGTGCAGTCAGCCTGGTGCCACCAGTACCATCTGGCTCAGTGTTGGCCTCACCTGCTCCTCCAGCATCATGCGGACTGAGCGCTCCTTGTCCAGCTGCTGCCGGAGCTCAATCATTTCCCGCCGCAGATCTTCAGCCTTCTCATCCTCCCAGATGTCCGGCGAGCCAATCCCTTCATCTTTGTCCTCCGCCCGTCGCCGTTTCGGAGAGGAGCCACTGAACTCCTGCCGCAGGGATAAGGTGTCAGGGGACAGGGACCTGCCCTGACGCTCTCCTCATCATCTGGACCGTGTTTGGGTGACTCCACCCCCTCAGCTAACTCCCCAAAAGCTGCCTGCAGGAAAGGGGCTCCCTGGAAATGTGGGCAGCACATGGGGTTGATGCCTGGGGATAAGTGGACTTCTGTGCCCTACCCATTCTCCTGGTCCTGACCCCTCCCAGCCTTGTGCAAACCCACATTCAACACCATGACTCCCAAGACAATTCAACTCGGCCACCTCAAAGTTGGAGCTGCCACCAGGCCATACACTAAATTGAAAATGGGACCCCAGCCCTTCTCACCCTGACAGGTAAGGGATGATGGGTTTAACCATGCTCCCCCTGCCCTGCCAGGAGGGTGAAAAACATCTCCGTTCCCCAGCTTGTTAGGGCACAGGGTCTCACCCTGACCCCAAGGAACAGCCATGACATCCCCTCCCATCCCAGCACTACCTGAATGAACCGCTTGAGCTGGGTGTTCTGTTGCAGTAGCCGAGTCTTCTCTTGTTCCAGGGAAAAGATGTACTCAGCTGTCTGCTGAAGGATGGCCGCCTACAGGAGAGCCAGGGAGGAGCGTGCTGAGGCAGGAGAGACCCTAGTGTCCCCTCACAAGCCCCCACCCTGCCTAGAAGGCAGAAGCACTGCTCCTCACCCAACCCTGGCACGTCCATCCAGTTTGTTTCAGCCCCGGTCTCCCCTGGGATTCCCTCCATGGTGAACCTCCAGCTCACCCATCCTGGCAATCTGACTAGATCCTTGCCCCACTCCCCACATCAGCAAGGCCACCTTGTCACCCAGACACATGCCACTCTGCTCCTGGAGCACTGGGTGCTATCACAGACACCCAACCCACACTGGGTCACCAGGTATGAGATTCACACCCACTCACATTGAGGAAAATCCCCCCAGGGAGAGACCTCCATTGCTGAATTAACATATGCAAACAACCCCAATTACTCTTACAGCCCTGTCCTGCCTGACAACAACAAGCAACAGTGAACATCTCCAATCATCTGCACCCCACATCACTGGAGCCCCAGTAATAGCCCACTCACCTTGCTGAGCTTCTCCCCGTCCGTGTGTGGGATGAGGGTTTTCAGAGACTGGAAGCCAGCATTGATGCTCTGCATCCGCCGTCTCTCGTTGCTGTTGGCAATTTCCCTGCGTATCCTCCGCTCCTGGTCCCGCTGGGTCTCTGGAGTCAATGGGATGTTGGCCAAGCTGCAGGAGAGGTACAGGGTTAGGGAGGAGGGGGCCGCACCCCTACCGCCAGCTCGCTCCACCATGTCCCCCCCTCACTTTGCCATGATGATGTCAAGGGATGGGAAACACAGAGGGGACAAGGGCTGTGGTGCCACCAAGCACAAAAGCAGGTGGGTGGGTTTCTCCAGCCCCATATCCAAACCACCAGGGATGCACTGACCAAATGAGAGGCCCTGCTGCAACCCTCCCAGCTCTGCTGGGCTTGGACACAGGCTGCCCAATGTCAGCACCAAGCCTGAGTGAAAGGAACCAAGGGGACAGAAGGCATGGTGTGGACACCCAGGCAGGCAAGTGAGGCTACAGGCTGGCTGGCCGGGTCCCCATGGGGCCAGCCAGTGTGTGTGGCCCCAGGAAGGCAGCTCCCTCCTTCCCGCCCTGCTGATGGCTTCCAGATGACAGTTCCCAGCAGAGAAGCCCCCGTTCCACCCCAAGCCGCAGCTCCTGCCTGCTTCCTGCTGCCGCCTCCTCGCCCCCCGCACCCTCACCCTGCAGATGGGCCAGGAAAGGCCTCCCAGAACTGGTGATGCCACCGGCAGCAAGCATGGACCATGACAGGGAGGGCTCTGGCCCAACACCCATGGGTCAGGGGCACTGGCTCACTGCTGTGGGGGTCCAACTTTGTCCCCACACAGCCTGGGGAGCTTGGACACTAAATCATGGCAAGTGTTTTGGATCATGGGAAGTAGCCAGTGGCCAGCACCAGCAATTAATAAGTTGAACAATGGGGCAGTTACACCAAACCAACATGACCATCAGCCCCTGCCATGCCACCAGCCATTTCACCTCCCTGCTGCTGCCAGGGTGCACACAAGCACCCAGCACCCACCAGCTTCAAGCCAGGCCTCCAGTGCCAGATATGTGGTGAGGCACCGAAGACTAAACAGGAGGGCCTGGCTGCCGGCACAAGGCAAGATAAGACAGGCTGCGGCATCCCACCCAGGTGCCCAGTGGCTCCAGGATGGGGAGACAGGACTGTCCCACCCAGCACCTTGCCAGCACCAGGCTGAAAATCAAAGTCTGGTTGTCCTGCCTTCCATGCTGTCCTGGAGGAGGCCATGGAAGAACTGTGGAGCTTTGGGAGCAATGGCGTTCAAGTGGCAAAACCAAGCCATGCTGGCAACACTGCCACAGCTCCCAGGGGGATGAAGAAGGATCCCAGCACATCTCATTAGGATAAAGAAGGATCCCAGAGCATCCCAGGATAATGGAAAGGATCCTAGTTTATCCTAAAGGGATGAAGAAGTATAACAGCTCAGAACAAGGGAATGGGGAAGGATTCCAGCTCATTCTAGAGGGTTGGGGAAGATTCCCTGTGCATCCCAGGAGCATGGAGAAGCATCCCAGCTCAGACCATGAGTCTGGGAAGACATCTGTCTAGACTGGTGCCCACTGTGCTGGATCACTTCCGTGCAGCTCCCCGTAGGTGTCCTATAGAGTGCAGATCTGAGATTTGTGTCTGGAGGTCTGCCCCATGGACCAAGAGCTGCCTCTGGTAGTACAGCAACACAGGGCTCCCATCTGGCAGCGGCCCTCCCCTGCCTCCCTGCTCCTGACAAGAAACACCACCAAACTCATCCCTAAAACACACCAAGCTCTGACAGGTCTTGGGGACATCATCCCCTCACAGAAGCGGGATCTGTCCCCATATCCCAGCAGTGATATGTGGCTCCAGGATGCCAGGCCACCAGCCACAGCCAGACAAGGGGAACAGGACAGAGAGGCCCAGGACTGGGCAGCACGGAAGCGGTTTCTTCAATACTGGGGAAGGAGGAAAAGCCTGCTTCCTCACCGGCAGACCTCCTGCAACCTGCCCTGGCTGCTCTTCCTGGGAAGAGACACGAGAAGTGACAGCAAAATATGGAAAGGGAGAAAATACCCCATGGATTCAGAAGCCAGCCTGGCACCCAGTGCCACCAGGAATGGGGCAGGACAGATGTTGGGTGAGCAGGTGGCATCCACTGGAGCCCTGGCCTAGGAAAAAAACCCATAGGGTGCTGGTGCTGCAGCTTTGGTCAGGTAAGTAGAATTTGGTCCTTCCCACCCAGCAGTGCAAAGCCCTCAGCAAAGTCCTATACCTCGAGGGAAATAAAACCCCCAGGGTTTTGGAAGCTGACCCAGCAAGGGGACTGGGGGTTCAGCAGGCCTAGGGCAGAGGACCCACTCAGTCCACCACTCATGCTACAGCTTGTGCTGATGAGCAGTAGACATGGCCATGCAAGCAGGGTGTCCCCAAGCTCATGTAAGTTCACAGGCAGACTGTCTCTGAGCTCACAGGCAGGACATAGCCAAGTTCACGGGCAGGGTATCCCTCAATATCCTGATCTTGCAGGGAGGGCATCCCCAAGCTCACTAAGCTTGCAGACAGGCTGTCTCTGAGCTTGCAGGTAGAGTATAACCAATTTCATAGGCAACAGTGTCCCTCAGCACCCTGAGCTTGCAGACAGGGTGTCCCCAACTCACTAAGTTTGCAGGTAGGCTGTCTCTGAACTTAGGCAGAGTATACCCAAGATCATAGGCCAGGGTGGCCCCCAACACCCTCAGTTTGCAGGCAGGGTATGCTTGAGCTTGCAGGCAGGGTGCCCCCAGCTGCTGAAGCTTGCAGGCAGGGCATCCCCAGGCTCACAGTCTAAGTGCCCTACAGCTCCTCGGGATGGTGGAAAGGTAGCTAGGCTCTCTCAAAGCTCTGCCCCACACGGGGGGGTAGGTGTGGGGCCACAAAGCACCACAGTCCTGGGTAATATGGCTGCATTTCCCTGCCCCAGGCAGCTGCGCTCCCTCCATCCCTCCCAGACAAGGCACAGCCACCCGCAGTGACTAACATGGGGGACAGCGGTGAAGCCACCCCACCGCCCGGGGTCCTTGCACAGCTGCACCCCTCGGGGTGCCTCAGGGGTAGACAACCCCTCCCATAAAAGCATCACCGGGACGCAGCCACCCCCTGCCCAGGTGAGCCAGGGGGCCTCTCATGGGGCAGGACCATCGCGCAGCGTGGCCAGGACCGTACTCCACGTGTAGTGGGGCTTAACTCCCGAGGGCTGCCCCACGGGGACTCCATGGGCCGGGGTTGCCCCACCGGGCCCCAGGCGCGGCAGGGCCCGGCCGCTCGGGTCCGCCCCACCATAGGGGAGAGGTTCTCGAGCCGCCCCCTCACCATTCCTGCTTCCGCAGCACCGAGGGCCGCCCCGCGTGGTCCCGAGGGGCCCGGGCCGCCCCCCACGCGTGGCGGGTCCCGCCCGCCAGGCCCGAAGCATCCCCACGGCTCCAGCCACATCCCTGGTCGGCGTGTGCATCTGTGGGGGGGGGGGGGGGGGTCCCCCCGAACCGCCCCGGCCCCCCCGCCGTGTACCCGGCTTTGTGCCGCCGCCTCCCCACACTACATGTCCCGGCAGCCCCGGCCGCGACCCGCCTCCTCCGGGAGGGCTGCAGAGTCACGGCCAGGCCCGGCAGTAAACACACACCCCCCCCAACCGCACACCCCGCTGGATCCCCCAACACCGCTAACCCCCACCACCACTCAACCGCCCCCCGCTCTCCGCCAGGGCCTGGGGGCAGCGGCAGGGGGCGGCCCCCCTCTCCCTGCCCTGGCCCCGCGTGCCCGCCCGGCCCCATGTGCGCGGCCGAGACCACGTGCGGGCGGCGGGGCTGCGGCGGCCGCGCTGCGATACCCCTCTCGCTGGCCCCCATCAATTCACACACCCCCCCAAAAAAAGATACACCCCTAAACCCGACAGGTTTTTGTGCTTTCTCCCCTGAGGCGGGCTCCCCGGCGCCCCCCCTCCCCGCGCTCCCACCTGCAGAGCCCGCCGATGACCTCCTTCTCGGATTTCCTGAAGTGCTGCAGGGAGGGCACCTTCTGGGCCGGCACCATGAAGTACTCCATGCCGGGGGGGTGGGGGGGAACACCCGGCTCCGGCCCTGGCCCCGGCTCCGGCGCTGGCTCCGGCGGCCTGTGCCTGCGGCTCAAGGCGGGAAACAGCTGGTGCGAGCGCGGCTCCCGCCCGCCGCCGCCTCCCCCCGCCCGCC
>JAOEGS010022292.1:23268-34527 GCA_025447755.1 Corythornis vintsioides | reverse complement strand
GGGGAGAGGGGGTGGGGGGGGGGGGGGGGTGGGGGGGGTGGGGGGGGGGGGGGGGGGGGGGGGGGGTGGGGGGGGGGGGGGCGGGGGGGGGGTTACACTGGTATGTGCCCCTCTGGCTGGGGAGGGTCTGGGGAGATAGATGATATAGATATAGATATATAGATATAGATGGGGGGACATATATAGTGGGGGGGGATAGATATAGTGGGGAGGGATAGATATAGTGGGGGGGGATAGATATAGTGGGGGGGATATAGTTGGGGGGACATATAGATATAGATGGGGGACATAGATATAGATGGGGACATATATTGGGGGGCATATAGATATAGATGGGGGACATATATTGGGGGGACATGTATATGGGGAGATATATATATGGGGGGATATATAGATATATTTATGGGGGAACATATAGATATATATGGGGGGACATACATATGGGGGGGAAATATAGAGATATATATATGGGGGTGGTGTTTGTGTTGGACCCTTGTGACACGCTCTGCTCCCCCCACGCAGGACCTGTCCCTGCGGGTGACGGTGGCCGAGTGGGGCGAGGACGGCCACGCCGACAACACGGGGCACGTCCTGATCGGCCCTGCGGCCAGCGGGATGGGCACCACGCACTGGAACCAGATGCTGGCCACGCTGCGGAAACCCGTCTCCATGTGGCACCCGCTCCGGCGAAACTGAGGCAGCCGGCGGCGGGGTTGGGGGCGCCCGTCGGACCCCCGCGCACCGACCCTGGCTGTGCCCCGGGCAGAGGGGGCTGTGCCCGGCCGAGAGCCGCCACCACGCGGTGTCCGCAGCCGGGCGGGGCTGTGCGGGGCGGTGCGGGGCTGTGCGGAGCTGCCGACGCCGCTCGGCTTGGAGCATCTCGCTGCCGAACGCGCGGAGCGTTGGACGGAGCCGCGACTCTGCCGCTCCCCGCATGCGCTGGGGGGGCTGCGGTCAGACCCGCCGGGGTCGGAGCCCTCCCTCCAAACGGACCCCAAGCCGGCAACAAGCTCCGCAAAGCGCTGCCGGGCTCCCGAGCATCCCGCGTGTTCTCCCCGGAGACCCCCGCAGCGCCCCCGAGGGCTCCCGGGGAGCGGGTGGGGGGTCTGTGGAAGGCGGTTGTCGGTCGAGCAGGGGGGTTGATAAAGCGCCAGCACGGAGCGGCTTCTCTCGGCGTCTGTGGTTTGTCTGCCGGGGTTTGGTGCACGGGGGTCGGGACGTTTCCAGGGGGAGTGGGAACTGGGAGCAATAAGAGCAGAGAGAGAGACTGTTCGTGTGTGTGTGGGTTTTATTCCATCTTTTCCCAAGCTAACCTCTGCCAGTCCCTCCCTGGCTGCTCAGCCGTGTCTGGAGGGCACAGGTGGCTCCTCAGCCGGGCAGGTTTGAGGTCAGGGCCAGGCTGAGAGGGATCCCCTAAAGCTCAGACATGACTGGGGGTGACTTTCCCCCCCCCCAGCCCCCTTTCCCAGCTAAACCACTTGCTCAGAACAGAATGGAAAATTCCTGCTCCCTCGGTGCAAATCTTGTGCCTGTGGGTTATTTTTTAAAGCCCCTGGTTCTGGAGTTGTGCTTTGACTTGTTCATCCCAAAATTCCCTCTTTTTACCCTAAATCTGGGGGTAGAGGGGAACGTCTTGGCCCTAGGCTGAAGGCAGATGTGACAGAGCCCCAGTGTGATGGTTTTTAAGCCCAGCTCTGGCTCCAGAGGGAAGGAGGGAACCATCTGGACCCTGCCTGTGCCTGGGCTCCCTGCCCGAGCGAGGGCCGGGCACAGGGCTGGGGGTGCCGATGCCCACGCTGTTTCCCAGAGGGTGGCAGCTGGAGGGCTCTGATGGAGCCCCCGTGGCACGGGCTGTGCTGGGGACACGTCCCTGGCTGTGGCATCTCCCAGCCTGCAGAG
This sequence comes from Corythornis vintsioides, assembly GCA_025447755.1. Lineage (NCBI taxonomy): Eukaryota > Metazoa > Chordata > Aves > Coraciiformes > Alcedinidae > Corythornis > Corythornis vintsioides. The sequence continues at coordinate 32,628 of JAOEGS010022292.1, read as the reverse complement.
AGCCAGGCAGGGAAACCTGGGGGGGAAACCTGGGGGTGTCTGGGGCTGTGTGCCAGGAATTGGGTGCCACGGGGTGAGCAGGGGGCTGCTTGAAGGATTTGAGTGTGAACGAGTCATTTACCCCTGACTGAAGAGAACAGGTGGTGGGGCCCTGAGCAGTTTTCCTTCCTGCTCTGCTGTCTCCTCTGACCCTCTTTGGGGACAAGGCTGTGACATCTCTCCCCTCGCTGGCTCTTCCCTCCTGTATACCCAGCACAGCTCTCCAGCACGCAGGTTTTCCTCTCCTGTGCTCCATCTCCTCCTCCTCCTCCCCTCCAGGAGCCCCCATGTCCCATCTGCTGCCATCCCTCAGTGGCTGGCACACGGCTGGCCCCGGGCACTGAGGCTGGAGCCAAGGTGATGCTCTGAGCCAGGCAGGTGCTGGCTGGACAGGGCTGCCCATGCTGGGGGCTGCAAGTGGAGGGGTTTTTTTTGGAGGATGAGGTTTCCTGAAGGATGAGGAAGGTTTGGTTTGGTTTTCTTGGAGGGTGTTCGCAGCCTGGACTAACAGGGCTGAGGTGTGTGGGAAATTTGCTGCTTAGTTACTTCATCTGCATCTGGGAGGAGGGAGAGACAAAAAAGGTTCTTATAAAGGGCAGGGGGCAAGAGGATGGGGCCAGACTCATGTCAGTGGTGCCCAGGAACAGGAGAGGAGGCGACGGGCACCAACTGGCACCCAAGAGGCTCCACCTGAGCAGGAGAAAGTTCTTTGGTGTGAAGGTGTCAGAGGGTCCCAGGCTGCCCAGAGAGGTTGTGGAGTCTCCTGCTCTGGAGAGATCCCAACCCCCCCCGGGCCCTGCTCAGCTGGCCCCTGCTCTGGGTGCCCTGCTGGGGCAGGGGGGTGGCACCAGGTGACCCCCAGAGGACCCTTCCAACCCCAACGTGCTGGGGTTCTGTGAAGGGCAGGACAGAGAAAAAAAGCAGCCCCCTGGGCAGCAAACAGGGGGATGAGGGGACACCCTGCATGGGCTGATCCCCCAGTGGGGCTCAGCCCACACCCTGCAGCCCCTTTCAGGGTGGGGAGGGGATCCAGGCTGGCTCTGCCTGCTCCCGTGGGCAGGCTGGAGTGCTGCTGGCTGGCACACCAGTCCAGCTGACCCCAGAACAGGGCTGGGGGCATTCCCAGACTGGAGAAACTGAGCTGGAAGCTGGAGGAGAGGGTCCCCTGGGGTGTTAATTTCCTCCCACCACCCTGTTCATGGGTGTTTGTCTTGTTCCTGCAGCAGGAAAGAACTGTCACCACGAGAGCCACTTGCTGTAGGTGTTTTAATACCTGCCACCTTGCCCACAGGGCACCGGGGGCAAACAGAGCCACGCTGCCCAAGCAGCTCAGGGGGGCCCAGCTCCCCTCTGGGGCACGCTGGCTCTGGGCTGCCCCCCACCCCAAATCCAGACCTCCCACTCCCCTCTGGGCCCCACAGCTTTAGCAGCATCTCTGGGTTGTGCAGCTCAGGCTCCGAGGCTGGAAGAACACAGAGTTTTCAGAGCCTTCATTTCTCTTTGTCTTTCTTTTTGCTCTTCCTCTGGCTGGTCAGCTCGCCGAGCTTCTTCTCGAGGCGCCGCTGGAGGTGGGCTCTCTTGGTGGGGTCCAGGGGCTTGTCCTTTGGGCAGAGCCCCTCCCTGCTGACCCTCTGCCGTGCCTGGGCCTTGGCCTTCTCCCCACAGCCGTGCACCTGCCGGGAGAGCAGCGCGGGTGACGCGGGGCAGCGGTGGCTGGTGGGGACCCTCTGCCCCTGCAATTCCTCCTCCACCTGCTTCCCACCCCCCAGAACCACCTCCTGGTTATTTACAGCTCCCCTGGCAGAAAACAGCATGCAGAAGGGCAGTTTGGTTCCCTCTGGAACCTGCCTGGTGGGTAAAGCATCCTGCTGCACCATGGAGGGGTCTCCTTCCACATCTGGCTTAAACAAAGCTGTGCTGTGAGCAGCTGGATCTCGGGCAGCTCTGCAGACATAAGCCCAGCTCCTGCTCTCTGCCAGCACAGCGAGGCCAGGGAACCAGGAGGGACACAGGACAGGTGACTTGGGGAATAAGAGGAGGATTTTTAGCCACTGATCTGCTGCTTTAATGTAGTTAGAGCTGCCAGCAGCCCCACAGGCAGCAAAGCTTCATAGGGCTCATTTTGTGGGATGGTTCCAGGAATAGGCTTGACCCTCTGAGGGCTGGAGGTCTCAGGCTATTTTGCATCAGAGCCCCATAGCACCAGAACTTTAAAAAGCAATGAATTTTTATCCTTGCAGTTGTTTTTCATCCCAGTCCTCATTGCAATTCAGCAGGGAGAGGCGATTCTGCAGGAGACAAATTTATACCCCAACTGGATTGTGAATGACCATAAATACAACTATTCTTTGCCATGGAAACAGATCACACTCGACAGGGGGAAGATCTACGCCGAGGAGTTACAGGTCAGCTCACTCCACCTTGCTAAGCTCTGGGAGGCTCCAGGAGCTGTGCCTGGGGGATGAGGGATGATGGGCACAGGAGGCCACTGAATGGAAAAGTGTCACCTCTCAGCCACCACCCAATGTCAGCCCCTGCTCACTGTGCCCTGGGACAGCACAAGGGCAGTGGGTGGAAGCTGGAGCACAGGAGGTGCCACCTCAATGTGAGGAGGAACTTCTGCACTGGGAGGGTGACAGAGCCTGGAAGGGGCTCCCCAGAGAGGTTGTGGAGTCTCCTGCTCTGGAGATTTCCCAGCCCCACCTTGATCTGTTCCTGCGCCCTGTGCTGGATGAGATTCTATTCCATGGGCTGCTCTGGCAGGGGGTTGAGCTCAGAGATCTCCAGGGTCCCTTCCACCCCCTGACAGCCTGAGATCACGCTGCCAACCTCCCTGCCTCTGCACCCCAACAGTGGGATGGAGCCTGACTCCAGTTTAACCTCAACTTCCTTCCTAGATCAGGGCTGTCAAGCAGCTACAGCAGACCAGCAAGGAAGAAGCTGCTGGCTCAGCAGCCACCACACTCCATGGAGGTGCAGGGTGCTCTGGGGTGCTGAGCTGCCTGCTCCAGAGCCCTCCACTGCAGGGAGGCAGAGCAGTGGAGGCTGCTGTCACTCAGGTAGGGATGGCAGCTTCAACTGAGGCTGGGCAGGGGGGAGCAGCTCAGGCACTGAGGGAATTGCTAACGGGCTGTGGGGGCTCGAGCCCTGACCTGGCCCCAGGCTGCAGAGGGAATCTGCAAAGATTCTGGAGTGTCCAGGATCCCTGGGAGGCTGCCCAGCCCCGTGCCTACCTCTGGGACATGGTGGCTGAGGCAGTAGCGCCTGTTGCAGTGGGGGCAGAGCTGCCCCAGGGTTGTCACACTGGCTTTGCAGCAGGAGAAGCCACAGGTGCTGTCAGCTCTGATGGCAGCAGAAATCAGAGCGTCGAGGTCGTCTTCTGCCGCGGCCTCTGCGCTGCTCCTCGCTGCTGGCTTCCCTGGGGAGGTGACAGGAGAGGAGACCTGGCTGCTGAACCCCCTGCTGAGGAGCTGAGAACCAGCCTGAGCCACCTGCAGCTACAGCTTGGGCTGGGAGCAGCAGCAGGGGGTGGGGAGCAGCAGCAAGGGATGGGGATCCTGTTTGTCATGATGGGGATTTCAGCCCCTGTGAGATCCATCATGCTGGTGAACTCTGGTCTGTGTTCCCAGGAGCCCAAGGCTCCTACCCACAGTGGGCCTGGGTGCCCCCCCTCTGATAAAAGGTGCCTGAGGATGAGGAAGGGCCCATGGCAGGGAGGATGGCAGCTCCTGGCCCTGCTTTCCCCTGCCTCAGCATTGAGGAGGCAGCCACGTCCTTCACTGTGGGCCAGGTACCCCTCTTACCTCCTCTCCTTACATTTGGGAGCCTCCAATCTAACTCGTGAGCCTCTCTCCCTGGGAGAGGGTCCCCAACACCCTTTACTCAACTAAAGAACTTTGTCTCCAGACATCCAACCCTCTCTCCTCAGATGCTGCAGCCAACTGATGCATGCTCCTGCCAGTCCTGTCTGGGGTGACAAGCACCAGGGGAGCTTCCAAGAGCCACAGCACGAGCTACACACACAAATCCCAGGGCGTGGAGGCGAAAGCACGGGGATTAAGCAGCAAGACCCTTTTGGGTAAGACCACTGTGCTGGTTACAGAAAACCACCCACCTTTGCCTTCACTTTTCTCCTTTCTCCTGCCGCTGCCCTGGGGGCCGGTGCTGGGCTTCAGAGCCTTCCTCGCCGCCTCCTCCCGCCTGGCTCTCTCCCTCTGAGCTCTCTCCAGGTGCAGGCTTTTGAGGTCCACCTTCCCTGACATGGCAGGCCCTGGTGCTCGGTGATTGGCAGGCCCCGGTGCTCGGTCATTGGCAGGCCCTGGTGCTCGGTCACTGGCAGGCCCCGGTGCTTGGCCGCTGTTAGGCCCTGGTGTTTGGTTGCTGTCAGACCCTGGTGCTCGGTCACTGCCAGGCCCCAGTTTTCGGTCATTGTCAGGCCCCGGTGCTTGGCCGCTAGCAGGCCCCAGTGTTTGGTTGCTGTCAGGCCCTGGTGCTCGGCCACTGTCAGGCCCTGGTGTTTGGCCACTGTCAGGCCCTGGTGCTTGGCTGCTGTCGGGCCCTGGTGCTTGGCCATTGGCAGGCCCTGGTGTTTGGCTGCTTGCAGGCCCTGATGCTCGGCCACTGTCAGGCCCTTGTGCTTGGCCACTGTCAGGCCTCGGTGCTTGGCCACTGTCAGGCCCCGGTGCTTGGCCGCTGTCAGGCTGTGGCAGGGGCAGCTGCTGGCTGCGGGGGGCCGGGGTCTCCTTCTTGCGCACGCTGACGTGCCGCTGCCTGCCCTCCCCGCTGCTGCCGTGCTGCAGCCCCAGCTCCTCGGCCGCCAGGTGAACCAGCAGCCGCTGGTGCGAGCTGAGGGTGGGTGGGAAATCCATCTGCGTCTCGCCGCTCTCCAGGAAGGCCTCCAGCGTGGCCTTGAACCCGTGGGCACCGTCCTTGGCCCCGGGGCTCTCCCTCGGGGGCGGCCGAGTGTCTGGTTCCCCACGGGCCGCTCTGGGGGCCGCCGCTTTGGGCTTCCTCCCCGGGGCCGGCTGCGTTGATGGGGGCTTTGCCCCTTTGCCCCTCTCCTGGGGGTAGTGCTCGGGCACGAGGTCGTGGAGGTACTCGAAGGCCGAGCGCAGCTCCCCGTGCTGGCTGCAGTAGCCCAGCAGCCGCTGCAGGAAGGGCTGGCTGCCCACCGTGTGGCTGTCACAGACGATGGCCACGTGGCGCCGGGCGCGGGTCACGGCCACGTTGATCCGCCGCTCCTCCGCCAGAAAGCCCAGCTCCCCTGCCAGGCAGAACCCGGGGTGGTCAGGGGTTGCCTGGCTAAAGGAGGTGGCGTTTACCGGGGTCTGGGCCCTGACTCACCCTGTTCCCTTCATCTCTCTGCCTCTGTTTCACCCCCAGAGCAAAGCGCTCCCCGCTGAGCTCCCAGGGTTGGGAAGAGGATGGATGGCCCATGGGGAGAAGAAAGATATTCCCAGGACACAAGATCAAGCTGGGACTTGGGAGCAAGTGCAACATGGAGCAATGCAGGAGGCTCCTCTTGCACAGAGGAGGAGCTGCAGGTAGAGATGCACCCTGTCCTGCCCACCCCTCGGCTGCCCCCAGACCCCTGGGTTCACAGCTACAGCCGCTGAGGCAGCTCTGCCAGGTCTGGTTCTGCTCTCACTGCTTCCTCCCAGGGAAGCAGCAGGAGCCAGCAAATGCCAGGATGACTCAGGGAGGATCAGCTAAAGAGGAGGGTAGCGTGGGTGGCTTTTGAGTCTCCAGCTCCCATGGAGAAAGAGGAGGCCAGTGGGGAAGAAAAGAAAGTCTCCACCAGTGCAGGGACCAGCCTGGCTCTGGTTCTGCCTCGCCTCGCTGTGACCAGGCAGGCTCATTTGTGCTGCCTTTGAGCAGGGTGTGGGTGATGCCCTCTCTGCTCTGCAGCTCACAGAAACATCCCCAGTTTCTCTGATGTGGTTTCACCTGCCTGCAGGGGCAAGTCCAGCTCCTCTGATCTGACAAGAGGGTTTCCTGCTGGACTGGGAATGGCTGCGGGGACACCTGAGGTCTCTGAACCGAGACAAGCAGTAGCAAAAAGGGGAGGGATTTCTCCATCCACAGAGTGCTAACGACATCTCTTGTGCCCCATGCAGACCAGAGACCAGGGGACCTGCCTTGTGACCCCAGGAAAGCGAGTGATCCCTGCCTGGCAAGGGGGTGGGAGCTGCACACCTTGCACAGCTTCACGGAGGACTCCAGCTCCTGCTGAGCCCTGGCGAGGTAGGTCACTCCTGAACAAGGACTATTCCCAGTCCTGCCCCCCATCTCCCCCCAGGCTGCTTTCCTTGGCTTTCTTAAAGCAGCCATAAAACCCCCCACCTTCCACCCAGCCTTCTCTTCCACCCTTAGCCACCACCACATGCTGCAGCAGCAGCGGGGTGCAGTGGGGGCCCTGTCACCTCCACTCGAGCTGCCTGCCACAAAACCCCTGAGCAGGGGCCCGTGGCCCCGTGCAGGAGCCTCAGGGCTCCAGGGCAGCAGCTTTATGCCAACGATTCCCTTGCACTGCAGCTGCTGACAGGGAAGAATTTGATTTTCCGCTCCAGATTTTGCTCCCAAAAGAAGCGTTTTCTGCGCCTGAGTGGTAACGCCAGCTCCTGCTTGTTTCCTCAGGGGAGGGACCCAAAACAGCCTCCAAACCTGAGAAATCAGCCCCTCAAATCTTCCCTGTTTGCAGGGAGTGCTCAGCACCCCAGTAAATTATGTGGACCATTCTTAGGGCCCCATTTAAAATCATTTCTGGGGCCTCAACAGCCAGGAAAACCTTCCAAATAAGAGTGCTGGGTTCTTCACCCCCTGCCTCACCTTCCTCTGCAGCCCTGACAGCAAATGTTTGTTCATGAAAGAAAAAAAGAAGGTTCTTGGAAAAAAAAAAAAAAAGGAAGGTTCTTGCCAGTAAATTATTTCAGAGCAAAGTGCTGGAGACTGTCAGAGCTGCAATTAAACCCCCGCACTTGGCAGCGTGAGGAGTGACCCTCGAGCTCAGCACTGCTCCCATTTCTCTCCCACTCCCCTGGGGCACCCCCCTGCAGAGCACTCCCTCCTACCTCTGGTGTTGGACCTCACAAAGGACAGGATCACTGCCTCCTTCTCTCTTCCTTGGAAACCATCGACTGTTTTAATTTCCAGCTCTGGGTACTTGTGGCAAAGGTGCTCTCTCAGCATGTCCACCTGGGAAACACACAACAGATTTCTCCTGGAGAAGAGCAGGTGGAAAGGATTTAAATGGTTCTTCTGGTCAAGTCCCTTCCTCTCACATCCACAAGGATGAGCACCCACAGCTCCTGAAGGTCAAGTGTTGACTCCTGAGGCTCAGAGTGGAAAATACCCATCTGACATCTCCTCCCTCCCCAGCCTCAAGCTGCTGAAATGGGGAGAAGTTGGCACCCAGTGCTGATGATACAGGTTGGCTCTGCTGACCTCCACCTTCACCTCTCTGAGGACGCTCTGGTATCACTCCTGAAGATGTCAGGGGTGGAATCCACCCCTGACATGGGCTCTGTGTGCAGTGAGAGTGAGGAATTACACAGAATTATTGCTGAGGCTGGAACAGACCTTTGAGACCATCAAGTCCAGCCTAAAAGGACTTGGAGGAGCTGCCATCTCACCTGGAGGTTGTAGGGAGACACCACAGCGATGTCCTTGGCCTTCACCCCAGCTTCCACCAAGGCTTGGATGTGCAAACCCACCAGCTGCACCTCCCCTAGGGCAGAGAGCAAAGGGGCAGAGATGGGAACAGGCTGGCAGAGGGCAAAGCCACCAGCCTGGATGTGCCGTGGCTCGGGGGGATTCTCCCACCTCCCCTGAAACAGCAAGGAAAGGCTGAGGGAAGTCCTGCCTGCAGCCCAGAGCACCTCCAAGCCAGCAGCTTGCTGCAGCTCAGGTCACTCTGCTCTGGCTCAGAGTCCTGAGTTACAGAGGAAATCTCTCCAGTGAACCAGGCTCCCTGGGGACCTCCCTGCGTGGCTGCTGCCTGCTTTGGAGGGGACATCTCTGGGATGTGGCTCAGCTGGTACAGTGAGGACCCTTGGGACAGCAACATTCTCCCAGTGACTGTACCTGGATTTCCCTTAGACTGTTCGTCCTCCTCCTCCAGCTCAAACAGGCCACAGCCAGCAGTGTCTATGAGCAGCAAGGGAATGGTGGTCTCTTCTGTAGAGGTGACACCTGGCAGGTCCCTGTACAAGGGATTTGGGAAAGAGCCAGTTAAGGATGCTGAAGTCCTGCCAAGGGGTGCTCAGTGGTGCTGCTGCTTCCTCCTCCCAGCAGCACTGCAGGGACAGAGGGAAACCACAGCTGGGTCTGGCTTCTGAGGGACAAGCTGCAGACCAACAGTGGGGTGAGAACGCAGGAGGATTGGCTCTGGGGGTGGTGAAGAATGAACAGAAGCTGAGAACTGAGCTGCCCCCCTTTCTGCTCCACCAATCTTTGGTCCCCTTTGCAGCGATGCTCATGTCATGGAAAGCAATAACTAACCTTTGGTGGTCCTCAGCTTTCAGCCCCAGGCTTCCCAGGGCTCAGTGCCAACAGCACAGCAAGGCCTGGGAGGCCTGGGGGAGTTGGAAAAGCCATTACTGCTCTGCACCGTGGGATGGCCACTTAAATGCCCTGCCCAGAAGCAACCAAAGAGCCAGGGAGTCCCTGAGGGGCCAGCCTGCAGTGCTGAGAGCTGCCTGTGCTGCACAGCCCAGCTGCTGCAGGAGAGGGTACAGTGTGGGGGTGTTCATGTCACGCTTAAATGGTCTCTAATAGAACAGAAGTGCAGACTGAGGGAGATGTGGCAGCTGCTTTCTGTGCCTCACGGTGTGGAGGGAGGGGGAGAGCCTGAAGTACTTCCAAAGACTTGTCAGCAGTGCTGTCAGGCAAGAGAAGAAAGCACAGCACAAGGAACTGGATTTTCGCATCATTTCTACATCTAAAGCTGCTGCATTCAGAAGAAAATAACATTAATAAACTGTATTTTAATACCCAGGGCAGTTGCTAGCTGGATTCACAGCCTGGGAAGAGGATGGGCGATGGAGGGAAGGACCAGAAAGCCTGGAGAGCTCTGAAACAACAACAGAGAGCTGGGACTCTGGAGGGCCTGCAAATAAACCAGGACTGGCAGGTTTGATGGTGAGTTCAGAAACCTGTGTCAGCAGGAAAGGCCCTGAGTGGGCCAGACCTGTCTGGTCTAACACTGTCCAACCCAGAGAGGGACTCTGGCCTCTGGCCTTTCTGATATCATAGAATCAGAGAATGGTTAGGGCTGGAAGGGAGCTCCAAAGGGCATCTAGTGCAGCCCCCTGCAGGGAGCAG
>JAOEGS010022292.1:0-19551 GCA_025447755.1 Corythornis vintsioides | reverse complement strand
TTTAAACCCATTACCCCTCGTCCTTTCACTCCAGGCCCTTGGAAACAGCCCCTCTGCAGCCTCCTGAGGTGGTGGGATGGGCACGTGGAAAGGCTGGTGCCTGGAAGAAGGACAACCCCCCAGGGTGACGTCTCCTCGGTGCAGTAAGGGATGGAACAGGAGCGCTGCTGCAGAGCCAGGCGTGGGAGACCACCCAGCCGTGCCCCCCGGGGTGCCCATCGCTTACCTGAGCAGGTGCTGTGCCACGGAGGGGTGCGCGGTGAGCCGGCCGCCGTACAGCTCCGAGGACGCCCAGCTCATGATGGCCTGGTGCATGCGGTACTGCACCGTCAGCATCCGCACCGCCCGCGCGCCCAGCCGCTCCGCCAGCCGCTCCAGCAGGCTGCACGACAGGCCCCGCGCAGACGCCCTGCGGGAGGCACGGGATGGGCTCAGCGTGGCTGCTCCGAGGGCACGGGCCCCATGGAACCCTCCCTGGGTGAGAGAACCCCATCGGCAACTCCCTGTGGGTGCTGGAGCTGGGCAGGGTGCTGATTGGAGACAACAGGATGAGCCCGGATAGAACCCTCCCTGGGTGAGAGAACCCCATCAGCAACTCCCTGTGGGTGCTGATAGGAGCTGATGGGATGAGCCCGGATGGAACCCTCCCTGGGTGAGAGAACCCCATCGGCATCTCCCTGTGTGTGCTGGAACTGGGCATGCTGCTGATCAGAGCCAAAGGGATGAGTCTGGATGGAACCCTCCCATGGGCATCTCTCTGTGGGTGCTGGAACTGGGCATGCTGCTGATAGGAGCTGACGGGATGAGTCTGGATGGAACCCTCCCTGGGCTAGACAATCCCACCAGCATCTCCTTGCAGGTGCTGGAGCTGGGCACAGTGCTGATCAGAGCCAATAGGATGAGCCTGGATGGAACCCTCCCTGGGTGAGAGAATCCCATCGGCATCTCCCTGTGGGTGCTGGAGTTGGGCACAGTGCTGATCAGAGCCAAAGGGATGAGTCTGGATGGAACCCTCTCTGGGTAAGAGACTCCCATGGGCATCTCCCTGTGGGTGCTGAGCTGGGCACAGTGCTGATCAGAGCTGACAGGGCTAAGCTGCAGGGCCCTGGTGGCTCCTGCCACACCTGTTCTGGACCCTCGCTGGGATGGTGTCACCCCCCGGGCCTCCCTGCTCTGTTCCACTTGGGTGCCAACGGGCAGTGGAAGGGGAGCAGGAGGCTGCAGGATCCCAGGTGTTACCTTTCAGCACAGGCTCCCCAGGAGAAGCAGGACCTCAGGGGTAGATTTCTGCCTGGCACAGCTCACCCACACCAGGGTGGAGAGATGCTTCCCTTTGCTGGGTGAAGTGCCACGGGGTGTTGCCACCCCTGCCTGCAGCAGTCACCTCCCACCCAGCTCTGCTCAGGGTGGCCGGGATAAGAGGAGTGAGGATACCTGAGATCTCCACTTGGGGAAACAGCCCCAGAACAAGCCCCTCCGACCTGCCAGCTCATCCCATCAGCACCCCGGGTCCTGCACCACTCAGCACTGGCAGCAGGCTCGCCGAGTGCATTAGTCCCAGAGCTCCATCCCAAGTCCTGGAAGGCCTGATCCAGCACAGCCAGACCTCACTCGTGTTTTGCTGAGGCATTTCTCATTCCTCCCTGGCCACTCACCCCGGGCTAAGCACTAATGCATTTCAACCCTTATTGCTTTATAAGCCATTAGGAAAACCAACACTCCATCACTGCTGGCAAAGGTCCTGTGCTTTTAGCCACGGCACAAATTAATAAAGCTCCTAATGAAACAAGCCTTTCAAGAGCCCATTTGCTTTGCTGTGCAGGAAAGGGTTTGTTGGAAGCATCACCTGATGGCACCATCTGAGGAAGGAGGACAAGAATCGTTGGACTTTGACTCTGTTCTGAGCACTTCAGAGCACAAAGGCTTTTTTCACACAGTGCCTTGTACCACTGGATGGTTCCCAGTGAGGGGTACTGGAGTGCAGTGAACAGGCACAGAGATGATGAAATGATGACAGAGAACAGCTCAGGAGAATGATTTCCATCACGGGGCACAGCACCCAGCTCCTGCTGCCAGCCTGCTGTCCTGGCTGGTGCTGTCAGCAGCAGGGCACCTCAGCCTCACAGGAATGAGCAAACTCCATACAACAGCAGAGGAGAAAACTCTGGGCAGATCTTTCCAAGCTGCCCAGTCTCTCCAGCCCTCCTTGCTAAATCAAAATGCAGCAGAGGGGGAAAAGCAGCTCCTGGGCTCTGGACACAGCTGCAGCTCCTGGGGCCAGCACTGGCTTCTCCAGGGCTGCTGTGACATCAGGGGCTGCAGTGGGCTCAGCAGCCTCCCCAACCTGCTGCCTTTACTCCCCACCCTTGGCTCACGAGTTCCTGCAAACACCAGAGCAAGCCTAGAACCGATTCTCATGGCAGAAAACCCTGGTGTTTCTTAAGCACCAACGCTCTGAAGGGTTCCCTGCACTGACAGACAGAGGTGAGGGGGAAGCAGCAAAACCTCAGAGCAAGCCTTGGAACCTCCCACACGCCGACAGCACAGCTCCACCGCAGGCAGCTACAGGAGGTTACACGCTGAATTAATCATGAGGACACAGCATCTTTCACCTGTTAATACATTCCTCATTATTTTACCACTCAATTAATTCCTACGACGGCCGATTTCCACGCCAGCGACGTCTAAGAGCACTGAGCAAATGTTTCTTAAGCATCAATTGCTTTGGGGAAATTCAGTGGGGATGGGCTGGGCAGACACAATCACTGATGCTCGGGAATATCTGCTTGGAAGTCCCTGAAGTAAAGGTAGGAAAGCTGAAGTGACTGAAACAAGGCCACAGCAGCCAGCACTTGCTGCTAACCTGCTTTCACCCTGCTTCTCACACAGCCAGGGGCTGGAAGGCACCTTCCTGAGGGTAGATCCTGTTGAGGGAAGAAGATGAGGCCCTGCTGCTCTTCAGAGGTAAGGCTTCCTCCTCCAGCTCCTGGAGGGAATGCTACACGTTGGAGGGAATGTTAATGGTGATAATGGTGATAATGGTTAATGGTGATAATGGTTAATGGTGATAGCTGCAACCAAGTGGAATCAAGTGATTCAAAGGCTTCTGTGCCCACTGCAGTGGGAAATGCACCTTATGGGGGGGTGTGAGGACCCAGCCTGCTGTGTCAGTGATCCTTCCTAGGGGGGACAAAAGGGAGCTGTGCCCTCAGTGATGTTAGATCCTTGCTCACCCCTCCTCTGGGCAGCTGGTCTCCCCAGGAGGAGCTGTCAGTGTGGCTCTGGTCTCTCACCACTGCATTTGGACAGTGAGGCCTGGGGAAGGACGTGGCTGAGTTCTCACACCTCAGGACCTCTGCACTAAGCTCCTGGGTGGCAATGCCAGGCTAAGGCTGTTGGTGATGTGCCCAGCACCAGCCAGGTTTATGCCTGGGGCTTTTCTATCCTCTTGTAGGGTTAAGGTTTCCCCAACTGGTGAAGGAGAAGTAAGAGGGGCTGTGCAGAACCTCCCCTTTCCCTGGACACTGTGGTTTTCAGACCCTTACAAACACCATGGAGGGGCAGCTTGTTCTACCCAGCTGTGGACCTGCCAAAGGAAACCAAGGCCTGACACTTGCTCTTCAGTGACAAAGTGAAAGCAAATCCCTTTGGACCTGGTATGTACATTGGCAAACAGCAGAGCATGGATCCAGGGTGGTGGAGACTCCCAGACCGACTCATTGCCACCATACACAACAGCAAAATATTCCCATGCTTGCCTAAGAAACTAGTTGAGAGCAAGAGGTCTGAGAAGTATCTGCAGATATCAGAAGACTGTAGAAACAAATTAATAAATCAAAGCCCTGGTGTGGAGACAAATTAATTAGGATGTCAGGAAGGGATGGAGCGAGGGCTAAAATGAAAACAAGGAAAACAAATGTTCCAGTCAGGCAGCAGAGAGAGTCCTGGGATGGCCCCTGGGACTGGGCCAAAGCCCAGCAGGAGGCTGGAGCTGATGTCCAAGAGCTTTGGAGCAGGCTGCTGAGGGCAGCTGCTGGGGACTGGCATTTGCCATGGTGGGAGGTCTTTCAGAAGGAACACGTGCAGGATGTAGGTGAGGGGTGTGTGGGGATGCCCTCTGCATGCCAAGGTAACTCCAGGTAAGTCAAACAGCAAGAAAGAGCAGCACCCTTCAGACCTGCCACCTAAACTTAGCCTCGAGTGGAAGACAGCCTGATGATGTTAACTGATAAATGCTGAATCCATGGAGGGTAAGCAGATCATGAGGAGGGGCTGCACCAGACAGGTACGAGCTGCTTGGAAGCCTCGTTGTCTGATCTCTCTTGTGGGCTCCTCGGCCCTGACTCCATCTACTGTAGTAACAGAGCATCCTTCTGGCAGCCCAGGCTCCTCCTGCCTAACTTTAGACCCTTCACTGGGGGCCCAAAAATAGCAGTCCACCCACTCCAGGTCTGCTGCCATCAATGGAGAAGGGGAAGGTAGGCGGCAGGGTTTGAGTCCTGGGCATGAATCATCCCTGGAGCTCGTTGCTCCCCGTTACCCAGAGAGGACACACTGCCTTGATTCCACCTCTGGAAAAACCCAGAGAGGTGGAGAAAAGGAACCTGCCTTTGTGGCAGCCTGGCAGGGCTGTGGGCAGCACCAAGCTGTGTTCTGTGCCTCCTCCTGCACAGCAAACACCTGGACCTGGGCAGCAGCTAAAAACAAGGGCAGAGTTCAGGTCTGTGTGGAAAAGAGCTAATGACTTTAAAGGTGTTTATCTGGAAAGTAATTAGATTTCTCAAAATAAGTTGTTCTAATTGATCAAAAAGTTCAAATTTCATTAGGTGGCTACTGAGCCAAACCTCACTGGCTCTGGTGGCTCTACCCAGACCTCACTGCACATTTTCTCCACCACAGGCTGGCTGGAGGGTTTCATCAGACACCCACAGAGTGGGAAGCAAAGAAACTCAGCTCTTTGTCCTGTAGAAAATACCAGGGTGACACATGTCACTCTGCTAGAGAGAGAAACTGCTGCTCAAACACTGCATTGTGCTAATTAAACCCTCTGCAGGCTCCAGTGCTCTGTCCAAGGGCCCTCTGCTCCTCAGAGCCAGCAGAGCTGAGGGTGATCTGGGAAGAGGAGATGGAAATGTTGCTGTTCCCAAGCAGAGGCAGGACCAGAGGGGAAGATTCCAGATCAGTGCCTGTCTGAGGAGCATCCACATGGATTCTGCCTGTACAGGTAACACCTACCAGCTGCAATTCACACCTGCTCACCACCAACAGCACTCAGGAGTCACTGTCTGGTGCAGGAGCAGCATGGCAGCAGCTCTGCCTGTTTGGCCAGAGCAGCCTGGCCTGGGGAGCAGCAGCATTTGAGAGCACAGCCCATCATTCTCCCAGTCAGCTGAAGCCAGCTTGGCCTTTGGTGCTTTATCTTCCAAAAGGCAACTGGCTGTGAGACAGAGCTCTGGGGACTGGTGCCTTGTCTGAGCAGCACCTGGGTCGTGGTCCTGCTGATGCCTTCAGCAATAATTTTGTTTAATTTGCAAGCTTTTCAGATGATAATTTACTGCTAAGCCAGGCCACTCTATAAATCTGTTAACACCACTGACTCAGATGCACGTTCTCTCTGCTCTGTGGCACTTGAAATCTGCTGAACTTTAGGAAGGCCACAGAGTGACAGGGTGTTTACACATCCCTGGTGTTTCTTGCCCCAGAGGGATTACCTCCACCAGGCAGGGCAGGACTGTGCCCATCACCTGCCAAACCTGCAAGCCAGCAAGCATCTGTGCATTGATAAGGGGAAAATGAGAAGACCACACAGTCCCTGGGTGTTATCAGCATCATCTCTCAGCCACCTGCTGCCAGCTGCTGCCTCCCTTGGATTTTCATTTCCCTTCTTCAAAACCCAAGTGAGACTACAGATGTGAATCTTGCTCATTATCTTTTTTGGAGGCAGGAGAGAAAGTTTATGAAGTCAGCCCTATTCCTCTGCTTCTGCACAGTGGTGGTTCAGTAATTCCAGACCTGAGTTAGACAAACATCAGCACATTTCTGTTTTGAACTCCCTACTCTCCCTGGCACTATCTGGAGCATCCCCCTGGCAGCAGAGGCAATTTGCAGCAGCCTCAGCACGGCCCCACAATGAATTGTTCTAACAGGCTCTCAGCAGGTGCCCTGAGGGTTGGTAAGGGCTGGGGTGTGTGTGGTTACACAGCACCTCGGTGGGCAGCCTCCCACACTGAAGCCTTAAATGAATCAATGTGGAGCCACAGAAGCAGAATTTAATAAAGGGAAGAGAAGGCTTGGATTAAATTGAGCATGAGCCTGAATTTTCTCCACGGAGCCTGCAGACAGCAGAGAGGAGGTGAACCAGGCCAGCCCTCTTGCCAGGCACGGGGAAAACACACAGAGAATCAGATCATCTTTCTTAGAAACAAACAGCTTAAAGTTTATATAGAAATACTGGTCAGTGGAGCCAGAATCTGTGTCTGTGTTTTGTCCACCTCCTGTTTGCTCACTGGCCTGAAGGGCTGACCTGATGGCTTACAGCTGTTTGCTGAACAGCTTTGCTAACCACCCTGAAAATTCCTTTGCATAACAGAGAGAAAATGAATTGCAACCCGGTGCTGCTGAGGAAGAGGAATCAGACACCTCTGCTGATGACATGTCTCTCAGGAAAGCCATCTGTCACCCAGCAGCAGCACCCAGCCCAAGTGCTCCTCACCAAGGAGAAGAAACACAGGGAACAACGTGAGCTCAGCACGTGGAACTCTCTGGATCCAGGGGCTGTCTCAGGTCCCCAAGGGGAGGACACAGGCAGAGCACAGAGCCACCATCAGCCCTGCACCAGCACCAGCCAGGACAGCACTGAGTTCACACCATGTGGGCTCACAGGGTCAGAGAGCTGCTCAGGCTGAGCCCCAGGAACTGACCAGTGGCTGTCAGCAAACCAGCCCTGAGCCCCAGGAACTAACCAGTGGCAGTCAGCAAACCAGCCCTGAGCCCCAGGAACTAACCAGTGGCTGTCAGCAAACCAGCCCTGAGCCCCAGGAACTAACCAGTGGCTGTCAGCAAACCAGCCCTGAGGTCATTCTGGCATCAGGGCCAAGCCCAGCTCGTGTTGGATACCAACCCCCCCTCACTAGTGAAGCTCCAGAGGCCTGGGGCCAGCAGGAGTGTTTGGGAGCTGGGGCTGCCAAGAGCTCCTTACTTGTGGGAGATGATGGTGGGGGGAAGCTGCTTGTGGTCCCCGGCCAGGATGCACTTGGGAGCCTTCAGCAGAGGGATCCAGCAGCTGGCTTCCAGGGCCTGAGCACACTCATCTATCACCACGAGGTCAAAGTGGTTTTCAGGAAGCAGCTTCAGTGGCCCATCAGAAGAAGCACCTAATGAAAGAGAAGGAGTCACAGCTCAGCAGGGAACACAGAGGAGAAGAGAGCTCAGCAGAAGCACCTAATGAAGGCAGAAGATGCCACAGCTCAGCAGGGAACACAGAGGAGCAGAGAGCTCAGCAGAAGCACCTAATGAAGGCAGAAGATGCCACAGCTCAGCAGGGAACATAGAGGAGCAGAGAGCTCAGCAGAAGCACCTAATGAAAGGAAAAGGAGCCACAGCTCAGGGGGGAAACACAGAGGAGCAGAGAGCTCAGCAGAAACTCCCCTGAATTCTGACTAAGGGAGGCTGTTAAATAACATTTCTCTGCAGAGATTCAGAAGCTCAGCTCTGCAGCCCATGCCAAGCACATACACATTTGTATGTGTTTGTCAGAACTCGTTTTGCCAATTTCTGTTTGTCCTCTTCTGCCCTGGCATCTGGGCCCAGAAGCTTCCAAGTATCTTGGAAAACAACAGTGAAACCCAGCTGACAAACAGAACAATGTGCCTGAATACTTCACCCAGAGCAGGAGCAGAGCAAAAGCAGTAATGAACACCCACCTTCCTCCTGGCCTCAGAGGAAAACAAGACTTCTCAGCAGCCAGAGCTGCAAGCGTGGTGGGCTTGAGCTTCTCTTGCCTGATGCACCAAGGGGGAAAGCTCAGTGGAGACCCTGAGTCTGCCCTGCTGCCCCAGCTCTGCTCACTGTCCTTCCTCACAGCAGCAGAGGGGAAAGCACAAGAGACTCTCATCCTTCAGCCACAGCAAGGGCTATTTTTTAACACCAGGGGCACACTGATGTCAGAAAAATAACCCTTGCACAGGTCCTGCTCTAACCCAGATGTGAACTGGTATCTACCCAGCTGTTGGTCAGAACTGTGCATCTCAGCCATCAAAAATACCACTGCCCATAGCAAAGGGACACAGCAGCAGGAGAGGAGGCTCAAGCAGCAGCCTGCTGGACAAGGAGGGTTTAATTCACAGCATTCAGAGGAACCCTCAAAAGCTCCTGTGCCACTGCAGAGTGGCTCTGAAGGCAGCTCAGAGGGCTGGTTCTGCTTTGCCACTAAGCCCTCCTCAGCTCAGTGCAGATCTTGCAGCTTGAAAGACACCAACTTCTCCTTCCAAACCTTTCTTTCCAGCCTGTGTGAGTCCTCTCTGGTAAGAAGGCAAGCAGGCTGAAGCTGGCTGGTGCAGCTTTGGCAGGCTGAGGGTGGAAGGGCTGTCTCTGCTAGGAGGGGTGGCAGCAGCTTGGCACACTGCTGGCAGAGGGCTGCTCTCCTTGCAGCAAGGCTTGAGGTCACCCAACTCATTAACTAAAGGTCACTGGTGCCCTGTGTGGTTGCTGTGATTAAATTCTCTCTCTGCCCAACCCAGCAACAGAGCAATTGGTCTCCCATAAATAATAATTCCCATCAGACTACACAGTTTCAGGCAAATACCAAGACTGTTTAACTGAGGAAAACACAAAATCAGACCCCTTGGTCGTCCACCTCCTTTTGCTGAAACAGAACCACAAACCCCAGGTTCCCAGGAGAAAATGTGATCAACACAAAATGCCAGCTTTATAGCAAAAATGAAACCTCCCCCTGTCCTTCCAGGTGAGGTTAGAAGAGGCCAATTCCCAGAAAATAATGGATAAGAATAAGGATTTATCTTCCCTTGAATCTTCTCACTAGTAACCTGTAAACCAGGAGGTTCTTTTTTACTGACCTAAGCCTATGGATGTTTCCCTCCAGCAAATAATCCCTGAGCAACCAAACCTGCAGATTCTGAGGGCCCTGGAGAATCACAGATCTGCTCTGGAAAAGCCCCTCAGCACGTGCTGGACTTCAGACATCCTTCCACTGCTCACAGGGGTGCTGCTTTCCTGCTCTAGACACAGATGAGCTGCAAGAGCTGCCTGATGAATACCTGGATGGGTTCCCTCAACCCCTCCTGCTGACACCACGTGGGTGCCCTACAGAACGAGGGACAAACACCCAGAGATGCAGGCTGTGGAAACATGTGCTGTGCTCCACCAGCCCTGGACATCAGCCAAGCTGGAAGGGAATTCCACGTGACTTCTGGAAGCAGTGAGCAGACTGCACACCTCCAGCACTTGTTTACTCCTGAAAGCTCAGATCTAACAGAGATGGGCCAGGCTGGCTCACACCAAACACCCCTCTAGAGCCATATTCTTTGCTAAACATCACGTGCCAGGGTGTGAGCAGGGAGAATCCCACTGTGGAGGAGCCTGAGAGCTTGCAGCAAGCCTGACTGAGAAGGTTTGGAGCAGGAGGGCTGAGTGTCCCTCATTCTGGCAGGACACTGCATTGCAGGGCTTGTGGTTTACAGGAGTCCCTGCAAAATTCTGCAAAGAAAAAGAGGATTTTGCACCTGTGTTGGTAGCAAGGACAACACTGGCATGGGTGAGGGCTGCAGTCATGGCAGTTTCTTCTCGTTCCTTCAGCTCCTTCCTCAGTGCTTTAATCTCACTGAGAAAGTGGCTTCGCTCTCCCTTGTCCTGAGCCTTTTTAGTTTTTGCCTATAAAACAGAAAAAAAACCAAGATATAACAAACTGTTTCTAGTCCTGATATGTTCAGCTTCTCAGCTAAGCAAAGAACCCAACAGAGCAGGGTTTCTTTATGCCCACAAGACATTGGCTGATCAAAACCAGCCCCAGGAAACACTGGCTTCTCTTCCCTCTCCCTGCCAGGCAGCCCCTTCCACAGGCAGCACTGCCTGAAGCATAAAGGGTGTTTCTACCAATGCCAACCATGAACTGTCACACAAGCCCAGGTTCTGAAGACATGACAGTGTCACTGCCCATCAGGAGCAGCACCACCCCCCAGGGTGCAGCTTGTCTCAGCTGCTCCATCTCCTCTGGCTGCAGTGCTGAGAGTCCTGAACTGTGAGCATCACAGTTAAATCCTCTTCAATCCTCTCTTCAGCCCTCCCTGCTCTGCCCTGTACTTTCCCAGCACCCCAAAGACCAGCAGGGAGCAGGGCAGAAGTCCATCTGACAGCCCAGTCTGTGTATGGGTTGCACCAGCTGAGCACAGAGCAGGGACCAGTATAATGGTGATGAGCCTGGGCTCACAGGACAGGGTGGGCACCAGTCCTGACAGTCACTGAGATGAGGGGACAAAGCTGTTTGTCATCTACATCCTCCCTGCTGGGAGCAGAGCAAGGTTAGAGAGCAAAACTGACAGGGCAGGAGGGCCACGTTTAATGTCTGTTTGTGCAAAAGAGGCTGCTAGTAAATGAACAACAGCAACAGTTCTCTGCTGTGGGCTGGTGACACCAAGATCCAAGCATCCAGTGAACTCAGCTCTGAGGGAACAGAGCACTGCCAGTCAGCCCCCAGGATGGTGCCTGGCACACTGTCAGCCCCTCATTAGGGTTCATGGGTGCCAGCAGGCTCCAATTGTCCTCACCAGCCTCACCTGGGACCCCACCCACACCCTCAGTGGTCTGGGAGCTGCATTTAAGGCCAGGCCTTGCTCCTCTCCTGAGCTGGAGGGTTTGTGTCCTGGGCCTGGCTTGCTTGCTGGGCTGGCTGCAGCTCTGCCTTGTCACCCTGAGCCAGCTGGTGACCCTGCTCACACCATGGGACCCATTCTGGCTGCCTCAGGTACTGTGGGGCCTCTCCCTTGTTGGTATACAGGGCCTCTAGATGCTGATGTCCTGGGAAGCCTGAAGCCTGAGCAGGTGAGGAGGGAGGTGCAAAGGGGTAGAACATGTGCAAAGGCAGCGTGGGGTTTTGTTCTATCCCCAGGTGCCCTGGGGTTGGTGAAGGAAAGGTGTGAGAAGAGTCAACACGTGGAGAGGAAAAAGGGAGAAATGATGACGTGAGCAAGCAGGGGAGACACTGAGGTAGGATGAGGAAAAGCTGGGCCAGAAAGCTGCCACCAGAAGTGGGAAGGGGGAAAAAATAATCTGATTAGGTTCAGGACTCATCATCTCCAGCAAAAGAGCTACTTTGTAAGTTAAGATGAGGAAAATTAGGTTGTGAAAGAAGAAATTAAGGATGGATTTTTATAGTGTGCTCTGCTTTCTACTTGAGGTGGCTAGAGTGGGAGGGAGTGTCAGGACAGCCAGACATCTCATTAGGAAGTGAATTAATGATGTGCCTGCTCCCCTGGCTCTCTGCTGAGCAGCACTGCACAAACAAGGCCAGGCAGCTCCTCTGGAGAGCAGGGCACTGCAGCAGCTCCAGTGGGTGACACTTGTCCCCTCAGTGAGCTCAGCCAGAGCTCTGGCCTCAGCTCCTGCTGCAGCTGGGCACTGGTGGCAGGTGCTGGAGGAGGCCTGGGCAGCCCCTGGTGAGGAGGTTCTGAGATACCTTGTCAGGCTGGAAGACTTGCCCAGTTCCAAACTGCCAGGCTTGCAGCCCATCTCCCTTCCTCCAAGGGCAGGATCAATCCAGATCTGTCAGAGTCCCCTGTACAAGGCTAATTTCTTTCCCCTGCAGTGGTCTTCCGACCTCAGCCTGCCCAGAGAGGCTCATGTCCATCATCCTTTAACCCCAGCAAGCTCCACAGGGAGCATCACTGGGATCCTGGTGCCCTGAACCCACAGACACCAGGCTGAGCCAAGGCTGGCTGCATGCTGCCTCTGGCTTGCTCTGTGACTTGCCCCTGGGGTGTCAGAGCACCCAGTGTGGTGATTCCCCTTTTCCAACACCCAAGAGGTAGCAGAGATGCCAAGCTGGCCTGGCTGGTGGCTCAGGCCGTGCCCAGGAGCACGGGTGCCCCAGCCACGCTGCAGGGCTACGTACCCAGGCCTGGTCTATGTCCCTCCTGATGTCTGCCACTATCTGGGTGTTGTCACCACGGGCCAGCACTGCGTCCAGGGAGTGCTGCTGGATGGTCTCCAGCAGGCGGGCAGGGTGGCCCAGCCTCAGGATGGGGACTCTGTGCCCAGCCAGCCTCTCCACCAGGTTGTCCACGGCCACGTTGGAAGGGGCACAGCACAGCACCTGCAAGGGGAGGAACCAAAGGCTTGTTGCAAGGACAGGAAAATGCTGCAGCAATGATGCCTGAGCAGGGGGGACCAACACAGAGGGCTGGTTCCCCCTGCAGAGAGAGGGGGACCAGCACAGCTATGGGGAATAAACCACTGGCATCTCCATGGCCTCCAGACCCCAAAAGCAATTCTCACCTTGCTTTGGAGCAAACCTGAGCTCTGAAGACTCTGCTTGCACCTGATTTCAGCTGAGAGCCCCTGGTCCCTGCAAGCCAGGCCAGGCTCTGCAGTGTGGTGTGGCCACTACTGGGTCTGCTCCAGCTGCCAGCAAGTGAGTCTGCAGAGCACAGCCAGGTGATGACCATCACTACAGCCCCCCTGATACCCACCTTCAGGCCTTGCTGTACTGCCTGCAGGATGATCTCCACCAGGGTGGTGGTCTTCCCTGTGCCAGGTGGCCCGTGGATGATGGCCAGCTCCCTCTGTGCCAGGGAGAAGGAGACAGCTTCCCTCTGAGACGTGTCCAGGGAGTCATTGAAAAGCTTCAGAGGCTCTGGGGAGACAGCAGCAGACTCACCTGGACCTCAGCCCCACCTCGGGTGCTCTCTGAGCACCACAGATCCCCAGGTAAGAGGCTCTCAGTAGCTGACCCAAACCAGTTGGCTAAGGAGAATAATCTCCCGGGGAGGGGGGGACACTGTGTGCCAGGCAGGTGGCTGGAAGAGCCCAGAGTGGTAAAAGTCAGGGGCTCACTGTGCTTGCTGGAAGAACAGGCTGCCCCTCCTGCATCCCTACCCTGCTGTGGGCCAGGAGGAGCAAGGGTTGTGTCCTGAGCACAGCCTGGGCTGTGCTGACTGCCCAGCACTCACTGGGGCACCAGGCATGGGGGTCTCCTGGGTGGGGAGGGGGTTACTGAAAAGGGGAGCCAGAGCATCTAGTGAGCTCTCAATAAAGGAGGGGAGGAGCAGTTGATCTGGCAAACAAATCACTGCTGTTCCAGTGAATCCCAGGACAGCACTGGTGGGAAAGCAGCAGGAAAAGCCTCCAGTGCCTGTGAGCAGAAAAGAGCAGAGCTGTAGTGCTCAGCAGGGACTGGGAAGGACAGCAGCAAAAAGACATGAACCAGGGATAGAAGTGACAAACTAAATTTAGTTCAGGCTTCAGTGATCAGAAAGGCAATAAGGGAATGGGATATGCAAATTGTGTTACAAGGGAATGGGTTTCACTGCATAAGATTGAATCCTCACAGGCTGCTTTTTACCTCCCAGATTTATCTAATTTAAACCCATATTTATTCTCATCCCCACAATCCTGCTGCTAATCTCCCTGCTCATTATGGAAGTTAATTACAGCAGAGATGACTCATTACACTGAGGTTGACCGAAAATAATGTTCCCACAAAAGCTTATGTAAGACAGATCTCTGGGCACCATTCCCT
The DNA here is from genome assembly GCA_025447755.1 of Corythornis vintsioides. Classification (NCBI taxonomy): domain Eukaryota; kingdom Metazoa; phylum Chordata; class Aves; order Coraciiformes; family Alcedinidae; genus Corythornis; species Corythornis vintsioides. The sequence goes on along the minus strand of JAOEGS010022292.1, from coordinate 5,801 downwards.
GCTGGGCATCATGTGTTTTATTGCTGCCTTGGTGTTAAGGGCTTGATTAAAAGCGTGGAAGTTTCTGCTGGTTTTAGGCAGGTTAACTCTGTGCAGCTCCCATGGCACTGACAGCACAGCAGCCAGGAGGTGTCTGGTTAAATAAATAACAGCTGATTAAAGATGCTCAGGGAGGAAAAGGGGACTGATGGTGTTTTCTTGTTAACCTGCCTCTTGCTTTATACACTTTGGAGTCAGTTTGCCAATGACTAAGACCAGGAAGCATCCCATGGGCTGAGGAGGGGGGGAAAAAGACTAAGTTGAAACCTGAAAGGCATTTCCCACGATGAGGAACAGCCGGGACGTGGGAGTCATTGATAGTTCCTTGCTCAAGGAATGAGATCAGGAACAGGCTCTCCACTCCCTCTCCCCTTTCATCACGCTGCCAGGAGCTGCTGTGTGGGCAGGCTGCTGAGGAGGAGGAGGAGGGCAGAGCCTTCTGAGGGATGCTGGGGCTCCTCTCAACTCTCCCCCCATCTGCCAGCAGGGTCACCTGCAGAAAAGCAGTTTATCCAGCCAGCAGGGCTGGCCCAAGAGCTCTTGGTTGGTTTAGGGTCTGTGCTGATGCTCCCAGGAGAGGCCTGGTGGCCCTGCCTGGCAGGGAGGTGGTCACTGGTGGTCACAATTCAGCCCCTGATCTGCAGCTTGGTTCAGTGGCACTGAAAACACTAAACCACCTTGGCCACCAGGGTTGGTCCTCAACAACCCAGAGCCTTCTGCACAGGAGCAGGTGAAGTGGGTGGGAGGGGGATGTTCAAGTCCAGGAAAGGGGGCTTTGCACCAAACACGGATGGGAAGGGTCCCTCTGGGGAGGAATTGCTCAAGGTCTCCACAGCTGGAGGCCTCTTGCTCCTCAGAGTAGCTTCCAGAGAATGCTCCCCACCACCAGGAGCAAACTGGACCCCGTGGGCAGCTCCTCTGCAGCACCTCCCAGCTGCAGCCAAACCCAGGTGGGTGAAAAACCTGAACAAGGAACTTTCCTGCTCCCCTGCAGAGTGTTTGGCAGCCTGCTTGGTTTTCCCTGCAGACCTTGGGGCCCCCTCAGGCCTCACAGGGGGATAGGGAGTGTTTAAGACTTTTGCAAGTGACTTGTAACGTGCCCTGGACTCGGCCTGGGAAGCTGGAGAAGCTTCACTAGAAGTCCCTGGTGCATCCCCAGCACCCTGCCTGCTGGGTCAGCTTTTACTGGGGACACCCCTACCTTTTAACTGGGCTTTTTTTCTTTCTCTTTCTCCCTTCAAATGCCTTTTTACAGCAATAGGCAGAACAAGACTGAAGCTGTGGCTCTTGTGCTCCCTGTGAGCCAGTGTCTGGGCACAGACAAACCCCCCAGGGCTGCAGGCTGTGGGTCAGTGAGCAGCAGAGAGGCACAGCCTTAGATCTGGGAGAAAAGGTGTCCAACCATCCATCCAGGCTGTCCTTGCAGAGCAGAGCAAGGCTGGCCTCTGCTGGCAAGCCAACCTGCTGTGCATCCACCCTGGCACACACAGCTGGGACTCCTGGAGGAGTTTTCTGGGCTGGCAGCTCTGGGAGCTGCTGGGCCAGGAGTGCAGGTTTAAGTGGGAGAGCCAGGAGAGTGCTTCTCAGGGGTGGGCTTCTCCATTTTGCTTCCCAGAGAGGCTGGCAAGGGCAGAAATCCTGCTTAGCACAGAGCCAGTGTCCCTGAGACCCCCTAACCAGCCTCTCTGAAAAACCAGCCCAGCTGCTTTCCCCTCTTCCCTGCAGGTCCCTTGTGGAAACAGCCCCCAGCAGAAGGTACCAGAGGAACAGAGGATGGTGGAGAGACTCCATGAGCTTTGCTGCTGAAACAACAGCCACAGCTCCATCTTCAGTGGTACAGGTGAGTGTCCTGAGCCAGGTATCTACAGCCTGCCCTCTTCAGCACGTGCAGCCCACACTCATCACTCTCCCTGCTGCCCCTTCACTTCACACCCCCCTAACACCTGAACCTGGTGGCCAGTTCCTGGTCAGTTAGATATCAAGGCACAGAGCTGGTGCTTTTGATTTCCCCTGAGCCTCCTGCTTCTCTGTCTCCTGAGTTGTTTTTTCCACCCTGTGCAGAGGTCAGTGACAAATTCTCCCCTTCTGGGTATGGATCTCTGCTCCTCTGAGCTTTCCTCCTTCCTGTGCAAGGGGCAGTGGCAGCTTCTCCTCTGGATGGGTGTTCATGTGGCCTCACTCTCCTGCCTGAAGTGCAGCTTGTACTGCATCCAGTACAGCCCTGTGTCTAGACAGCTTGACCTGCAGAACTCATTACTGCTCATGAGGCTCTGTTTGCCATCAGGTAATGGAGGGGGTGAGGCAGCTACAGCAAAGCAGCTCCCTAGGAAACCAGGCTCCAAGGTGCTTGGTCATGAAAGGAGAGACTGTGTCATGGAGGAGAAACAACCTGAGCTGCTGAGAGGTTTTTTCCACCCTCCCATGGGGCTGCACTGGGAAACACTCCCTGCCTTCTGCAGACACCCCATCTGAGTCTCTGCTGCCTGCAGGGGCCTGTCCCCACGTCCTGTGGCACAGGGACACCAGGGGAGCTGCAGGTGCTGGCACAAGAGACAGGATTTACCTGGCCAGCTTCTGAGGACCCTCTCCTTCAGCTCTGTGGAGCCTGGTGGCTCGAGGCACTTTGCAGGATCTGTCTGAAGCTCAGGTCATGGTGATTTGATCCCTGGCTAGAATAACATCTCCCCAGCTGGGGGGAAGGAGCAGGTACATGGATGGCCTTTCTGCTGCTCTCAGGTGATATGCTGCCTTCTCCTGTTGCATCTGCTCTGCTAATGCTGCTGAATATTTCTATCAACCAATGTTCTCAGAGCTGGGGAGGTGTAAACTGCTTCTCTCTGCTTAGTCTGGCACAGCAGAGCCAGTTGGGGGAATTTTTCCTCAATTGAGAGGCAGTTCTGCTGCCCCAAGGGAAAAAGCAGAGTTGATGCTGCTAGGAAAGCTTGCTCATTAACATTTAATTCCTTTATCTAATAGTAAACCTGAGTGTCCCAAGGTCCAGAGGCAGCCAAAAGGGTAAGAGGTTTGATTCAGACTAAGCTCAGTGCTTAGAACTGCTGGGGCATGACTCACCCTGACATTAATCCTTCCTCCCTGGCATAGGGTATCAGGAGCCTGCCCTGAAGATGTGCTGCAGGAGGGGCCCAGGACAGAGGGGAGCTGCTGTGACACCCAAAACCAGCCACCAAAGCACAGGAGCTGCAGAGTGGAGCCAACCCAGTGGAACCCTGGCCAGTGAGAAGCAGGCAGGGCTGGGCAGCAGCTCTCCCCAGGGCTCAGGTACTGGCTGCCAACCCCATCCTGCCTCCCCTCCCTCTGCTGCAGGCTCTGATTCCTGCTCCCCAGGTGAGATTTCCCCTCTGCCAAGGGATAATACCCCTGAGCAGTCACTGAGCACTCGGATGCTCTGCTGATCAGAGGCTTTGGTTTCCCTGTGCTTTCATGTAATTTCATCTTCCAAAGACTCACATCAAAAACAGATCTGAGTAAAAGGGGATTCTAATAATGTACTTTTTTTTTTTTTGACAGCTGCTGGTAAAATCATGTTGTGAGCTGCTTTGGCTTCATCAGGTATCTCACCTCTCCAACCTGACCAAATGCAATCAGAAGGCTGTACAAACAAGAGCTGCTGGGCTGCTTCAAACTGCTCTGGTTTCAGCCACTTTGTTCCCAGGAAGGCAGAGGTACTGGATTTTCAGTGTAGAAGCACTGGCAGTTTGGGATCCTTGAGGTTTATGGATGGGAAGCAAATAAGAAATGCCTCAAACTAAATTGAATGTCAAGCTTGGGAATGTGTGCAAACAAATTCCCCCATCCCCATCACAAATCCTGCCTGGTTTATGCCAGAATTCAGCTGTACTTGGTGTCCTCTGACCACAGGGAGCAGGAACTTGCTGAACAGTCTCCCTTCCAGCCCATGACAAGGGTCTTTACAGGAGCAGTGTCCAGCAACCCAAAAGCCAGGATGAGAAGTGTTCAGTGCTGCCAGCTGCAACAGCTCATTACATTGGATATTTGGTGGTTTCTGGAGCAAAGTCAGCTGTGTGGTGAGTGTGGATAAAACCTTCAGAAGATCAGTTATGTTCCTGTGGGCAATTTCAAAGAGCACTTTGAAACCAGCTCAGCTGCTCAGCCCTGGGACAGGACCTGGAGTGGAGGGGGAGCAGTGGCAGCAGTGTGGGAAATGCCTGCACAGGGGTGACATAGGGGTCTGGCTCTCTGCTTCTCTCAGGTGTGGCATCCTCCTAACTGGGCAGGGGCAGAGGGCAGAGCCCCTGTTCTCTGGGTAGGGAGCTTCAAGCTTCACAGAATGCTCCACACACAAGATTTCCACCCCACTGGCTTTTCCCCACGATAACTTTCTGCATTTTTGCTTCAAAGTGGCATGGAAGCAGCAGCCCCACTGCCCTCAGCAGCCCGTCCAAGAGAGCTCCACCTGCACCTCTCAGCTTCACACAGCAAGGCAGGCTAAAGCCCAGCACAGTCTCAGTGTGTGTGCCTGGCTGGGAAAGTCCAGACCCTCTGGTCTTAAGGGTGCAGAAGTTTCCTCCAGCAGCCTGGAGTGAGCCCAGTAAAGCAGCATTCTTACTTGTCTCACTGAGTGTCCTGGGAGGAGAGGAGAAGAAGAGGACATCAATCAGGTCGGAGGCAGGACCACCGTGGTACTGCTTCAGTGCAGTCAGAGCCCTGCAAGGAGGACAGGAGGCAGGTTACCCCCCAGCAGGACCCCTCGGAGACCCTGCACCCCAGGAAAGGAGGCTGTGGGCAGATCTGACTACTCCAAAGCTGGCAGAGGTAACTCCCCAGCAGACTAACCCTGTCTAACTGCTGCACCCCCCAACCCTCACACACCCCCCTCACACTGCTCAGGCTTCTGCTTTACCCCAGTTTGATCCAGACCCTGTGCTGAGCCTTTTCCCACTGATTCAGCACAGAGCTCCTTGTTTCTCCTGCCAGGGTGGAAAAGGCTCTGCAGGGAACCCAGCGAGCAGCAGAGGTGGGAACGTGGGTGTGGGAGAGGAAGGGAAGAGCAGGGCAGCAGGTAGGCAGGGTCAGGCTGTGGCAGGAACCTACCCAACTGAGCTATCTCAGGGTGGCCTCCCTTGGCAGTTAGCAGCTCCAGGAGGTGGATACCTCCCCTGGGTGGAGCTGCTGCAGGACTAAGAGGTATGGGACAGGCAGAGAGAGAATCCAGGGTGAGCAAAGCAAAGAGAGCCAGGATGAACTGGGTGTTTTTCCCCTGGCTCTGGCCCTCCCCTGTGGGGTGACCTGCAGCTCCTGGCCCTTACTTTTTCATCCTGCTGTAGGTGACATCGTTGGCCAGCTTCAGCAGGTGGCAGCAGCTCTCCCTGCCCAGGCCCAGCAGCTCATCCCGGGACTCCTGGAAGGCCACAGTGATGGCTCCAGGGGTGACCCGGGTCACGACACCAGAGGAGAGGGGCTGGCCCTGGCCCATGGACTCGTACAGACCCACGATGTCCCCTGCAAAGACAGAGAGGGGGTGAAGCTCTTGTGGGGACACTGGTGACCAAGGAGGGGACAGTGCAGACCATGGGACCACCCAAACCAACACCAGCTCCGGGGCTGTGCCTCATGCCAAGGCCAGGTTTGGTCATGCCCATAGAATCACAGAGTGTCAGGGTTGGAAGGGGCCTAAAAGATCATCTAGTCCAGCCAGAGCAGGATCACCTAGACCAGGTCACCCAGGAACAGATCCAGGGGGGGCTGGAATGTCTCCAGAGCAGGAGACTCCACAACCTCCC
>JAOEGS010022291.1:63720-73904 GCA_025447755.1 Corythornis vintsioides | reverse complement strand
GGTCTCTCTGGATGGCAGCACAGCCTGCTGCTGTGTCAGCCACTCCTCCCAGTTTGTGTCATCAGCAAACTTGCTGAGGGTGCTTTCTACCCCCTCATCCAGGTCATTGATAAATAAATTGAATAATATTGGACCCAGCACTGAACCTTGGGGGACTCCACTAGTCGCAGGCCTCCCAGCCAGACTCTGCTCCACTGACCACAACTCTTTGGGCTCTGTCCTTTAACCACTTCCCAATCCATTTTACTGCACCATGACTCAATTCACACTTCTTAAGCTTGGCCGTGAGGATCCCATGGGATACAGTATCAAAAGACTTGCTGAAGTCAAGGAATACCCCATCCACTGCACTGAGCTTAAGGTCATTTTTGTACTTAGGACATAGTAAACTAGAGGCAGAGCCCAGTATTTTCTTCTGTGAATGAGAAGGCATTCTCTTTCTTGAGTCTTAGAAACCTTTAGGATTGAAAGCTAATTGTGTTTGTCCATATATTATCTAAATGAAATGAAATAACTTCGGGCTTATTTCAGATAGCAACAAGTGAAGTAAATATTAGCATAGTAGGAAAAGACTTTATATCCTCATTACTGATGGTAATGATGTTTTCTTAGTATGGTGTACAATTAATAAGACTTAAGTTTTTCTTTAAGTGTTCATTGCACTTGGATTTCTTTAAATACTAAATTAATGTCTTGTTTCAGTTAAACACAACTGGGAGATCATGGTAGAAGCGATTCAAAACTATATTGGTTCTTTAAATTGGGGCTATCGAGTGTCCTTAAGAGAAAAGTCTGTGACATACCTTAATTCTTACGGAGAGTTCATTGAACCACACAAAATTAAGGTATGTGCTGTGTTTAAAAAATTTATTTGGGACGTAAGTCTCATGTTCTGAAACCACCTTTTTAAAATCCAACAAGGATTTCATCTTGACACTGCTAACTAAAGTCAGCTGAAGTTGAAAACTCATTTGTGGAATAAGTTACTGATTCAAATTCTTACTGTAGTTTAGTACATACCTTAGTGTTTGCAAATGTAGTAACTTATGTAAGAGTAATGAGAATCTGTAAACTTATGCCTTGCATGACTAGAGTGCAGTTGTCTTAATTGCTACCTTCTTGACTAAGGTCAGCAGCCTGAGTGAAGGGGGGGGTGCGGTTGTGGAGAAGAAAAGCTTTACCACTTGAAAAATGTTCATATTAAAACATAAAAACTTACTGAAATTAAACTCAAGATTCTAGCAGTGCCGTTATGCAAATGCTTAATCTTACACTATATCAGCATAAGAATTACAGTGTCAGTTTAGCAAGACAAAACATGTGCAGCAGTCTTACTGTAAGTGATCATATTGTATCAAGGTGTTTGGTTTTGTGAGTGTAATTGTCTGCTTTCAACATGAGATTGTGAAAGCTGTACTACATGTGTTTCAAACCAAGAGACCAGCACTGAAAAGGTAGCAGTACGCTCAGCTTACCTCACCTACTAACTGTTTAGTGTCTAGGTATGCAGGTCATCTTAAGTGTCTATAGTATGTAAATGAAGTAGAACAGAGACTCCCAGCAGGAGGTTGCATTAAATGGCCTTTTGAGATCCCTTCTAACCTGAACTACCTGATGACTTGATGGGGAGTTTCACTTCATCTGTGTTGGAAATATGTAAAGAGCAAGACTGAAGGGCATATTGAGATGCCTTGGCAGAATGAGATTTCCCAAGACCAGATGCTTCTAGAGATCAAAGTAGTTGGATTTCATTTAATGTTGTTAAGCCCTCTGAAATTAAGTAACTGGATACTTGTGTTTTTTTAATCTCTATATTTGCCTATGAACTAATTGATGTTATTTTCTCACTAGCATTGGTGTTGACCTTTTATTGGAAGTAGGGACAGACAGGGCTTAATTTTGTGTGGCTTTTTGTAACCTGAAAATAAAGTTACGAACAATTTAAAATAGTTTAAAGGGGCTGAATTCAAACAGTAAATTATTTTAAGTATTCTAACAAATGTTGTAAAAACCTGCTCCTTTGTGACAAACCTATTGCTCTTCAGTGACCTGCATGCCTTCTCAAAATTCATTGGTCATGTTTGAAACTGTACTTGATTCTTAAACATATCCACAATATTTAAGGGGAGGATTATGTTGGTTTGGTTTTTTTTAATCTTAAAATCTGTTCATATGATAAAGACATTCTTAATCTCTATATAAACAGGCAACTAACAGAAAAGGACAAGTAACTTACCACACAGCAGAGACTTTTGTTTTGGCAATGGGAGAGAGGCCTAGATATTTGGGTATCCCTGGAGATAAAGAATACTGTATTACAAGGTGAGATGGAAAGGCATAATGGGCTGAACTTCTGCAGGCTCTGATGTTTGCAAAGACAAGCTTTTGTTGGAAGAACCTTGTAACTTAAACATCTTCTGTTTTCAGTGATGACCTCTTCTCCCTGCCTTACTGCCCTGGCAAAACTCTAGTTGTGGGTGCTTCCTATGTGGCTCTAGAGTGTGCAGGATTTCTTGCTGGCCTGGGTCTAGATGTTACAGTGATGGTGCGTTCCATACTCCTTCGGGGCTTTGACCAAGAAATGGCAGAAAAAATAGGTGCTCACATGGAAACACACGGTGTGAAGTTCATCAGGAAGTTTGTACCTGTTCAGGCAAGTGCTTTCTTTAGGTTTCTTTTCTCCGTGCAGAATTACTTTAAACAGCACATGCAAAATGTGTTGGGAAGCACACGAGTGCTTTAATGGTTGGACTTGATGATCCCAGGGGTCTTTTCCAACCTGAATGATTTTACAATTCTGTGGAGGCTTTGGCTCTGTACAGGAATAAATATTTTATTAAATGAAGCTTTTATTTTTGATGCTGAATGATAGATTTGTAGGTCAAGGTTTGAAGTCACAATATAAGTGAGCTGTGCTGCTTAAGGTCATTCTCAGGGGTACAAATATTTATGCAGGTTGAAAGGCTGGAGGAAGGCATGCCTGGAAGACTAAAAGTGACAGCAAAGTCTACTGAGGGACCAGAAATATTTGAAGAAGAATATAACACTGTAAGTATTCCTGGATTTGAAATAACTGAATATAGCAGGACATGAAAATATATTAAATACTTTTTAAATTGTTCAGGAAAAAAAGTAAAGTTTGCTAGAGAAATTATTATTCAGTTATTATTCAGAATTACAAAAAAAAAGAAAATTGAATATTGATCTTCAGTTGAGGCCTGTCAGCAGACAGGTGAAACTTTACATGCCTGGAATTTCATTCATATGTACAGTGTTGTTACTTCTCTTTTTGTTCTGAAATAAGTTGCACATGGAAGAGCCCGAACTGCTGGTGGTCTTTCAAAAAACTTCTGTAAAAATCATTTCAATCATGCTTTTTTTTTTTTAATGTTTTTCTTGCATAAAATACTTCACATCATTTTGCTGTTTGTTTTGGTTTTGGTTGGTTGGTTGGGGTTTTTTTTGTAGGTTTTGATAGCTGTTGGTCGTGATGCATGTACCAGAAATATTGGTCTGGAGACAATCGGTGTCAAAATCAATGAGAAGTGAGTATTGCTCAATTCCCTTAAACCACTGAATGCAATTTTTTTTTTTTTAATCTCTTTAACAGTACCTAATTATAGTGATGCTTTTAAAAAAACCTTGTTCTTGTTTGTCTCTGGTGTTAGTAAAAAACTGGTGCAAAGGAGGAGGAAGGAGACAGGAAAAAAAAATCAGGTTGCAGCAGCTAACAATTTACTAGCCAACTTAAACATGTCAATGATATTGCAGCTATTTTTCCCCACAGGGGGAAATGTATATTGCAGACTGTATAATAATTAAGGAAAAGATCATAAATGCAGAGATGTCTGAGTAACTTCATTGTCACGAGACATCCACTGTTGCTTGGGTCAAAACTGGCCCACTGACTTTGACCATGTATCAGTCAGAGGTAACTGATGCTCTGAAGATTTTGCAGTTGAAGTAAAAGATGCATAAGCATATTTAATAAAATGTGCTTGGTAATTAGAACAACATCTTTGTAGCAGAACTTATCTACTCTGTGTTTTTCTGAGCTCTGAGGAAGTTTATGATACTGATACTGATCTCTCTCTTCTGTTTGATGTAAAGGAATGGAAAGGTACCTGTAAATGATGAAGAACAAACCAATGTGCCTTATGTTTATGCTATTGGAGATATATTGGAGGGAAAGCTTGAACTGACTCCAGTTGCCATCCAGGCAGGGAGGCTGCTAGCCCGCAGGCTTTATGGTGGTAGTTCCACAAAGGTAAAGCTATAAGAATACTATTTCAACTTATTTCTAGGTTTTTTGCCTCAAAATGATAATAACGTGAGTTGATCTGCCCACTTCACTGTGGGCACTGCTAGTGTTCTGTAAAAAGTGCTAATACAGCTTCTGTTATGTACTCTACTACATAGAACTTGCATAGTCTAAATATAACACTCTTTTTCTCTTTTTTTTTTTTTTTTTTTTTTTTAGTGTGACTATATCAACGTACCGACGACAGTGTTTACTCCTTTAGAGTATGGCAGCTGTGGGTTTGCTGAAGAAAGGGCCATTGAGGAATATGGAAAGCAAAACTTGGAGGTGAGAGCACTCAAGACTTTTTTAACATGCAGGTTAAGAATGTTTTCCTTGGGCCTTACTGCTTTACACTCAGGGCATAGGGTTAGTGAGATAGGGGGTTTTTTTGATCCTGGAAGGGGATCTGTCATCTGGCTAACAAGATAAAGGACTCCCAGAAATCCAGGACCGACCCTAATAACATTGGAATAGTACTTTTTGGATGCCTGTGAGAAGTGTTTGACTTCAAGAGGCCAACCAAACTCAGGTTATGAAACTGCAGGTGTTTTTTTTTTTTTTTCCTTGTGCATTAAAGACTTGCTGCTGAAGTATACTGAACTCCTTGGATAAACTGTTTTCTGCCTGTTCACTGTATATGAATTTGGATAAATTTATTCCTGACCTTTTCTTATGGCTATAGTAGCATCAGGCATAACTCCCTTTTTATGGTAATTTCTAGCTTCAGCACTTAACCAGAGAGTTCCATTCAAGCTGTTTGCATGCCTTGTGTTTAACTCCTTGCATCTTTCAAATACACTTAACATTAGCTTCTGATAAATGCTTTGCAGAGTAAATTTAAACTTAAATTAACTAGATAGTAATTTACTACTAGTGACATCAGTAGTAATGGTACTACTAAAGTGCTTATTCTGAGAGCTGTGTTTTATATCTGTTGCTGATTTAATAAAGTATTTAAATCGGGTGCATGGTTTGATTCAAGTATTCTGTTGACTCTTGAAGGGTGTTCTGCTTGGCCCAAGGGAACAAAAATTACTGTGTGTAGTATGCGTTACAAAAAATCTAGTGGGTTAAATGCCTATTTCTATAGACATTAAAAACTAGAATTACGTCTGAAATGTATTCATTAAATTCTAATGAATTCATATTCTCTTTTTCTTCCTAATTCTCATTTTCTTCCTAATTCTGTTTCTTCTCAGGTTTATCACAGTTTGTTCTGGCCACTTGAATGGACAGTACCAGGCAGAGATAACAATACTTGTTATGCAAAGATTATTTGCAGTAAGCATGACAATGTAAGTAGCAAGCTGGAATGGATATGCTGAGTGTGTTTTTCAGACTTGTTTTTATACCTGCCAAAAGACTAGTATCTTGACTTGCTTGAGTCCATCTCTACCTATTCAGTTAATATAAATAATGTAAGTTTTAGGAGACCAAATCAATTTGAGAGAGCACTAATTGTTTTGTGTTGGTTTTATTGTTTTGCTTTTCTTCATATGTCATTTGAGCAAGTGGTAGCATTACACATTATGAAACTTCATCATGAGTTCCTATTTAAGGAGAGATTTGGAAAGAGTTTCACCAGGGTTTTTCTTGCAAGTGAGTTTTGAATAACTGCACTATGTGGCATCTTGCTTTATGTTTCTGGACCTTGTGGTTTTCATCCTTTTTCCAAGTGCAGGTTTTCGTGAGTTTAGTAGAAATGTGGCTCAAGAAAATGGATGAGAAATGTGAATTTCTGTACTGTCTGGTATGTTTTCCCCAAAACTACCTGAGAGAACAAAATTTTTATTTTTTTTTCCTTTTGTGTTTAAACTTACTTGAGAGAAGGAATGACATGATGAAGTAACAGGGCTTTTAAGAGGGACTAAGCTTGTTCTCTTCCTTATGAGCTCACACAGCCTTTTCTCAAAGACTGCAGAAAGGCTCAAAGTTCTGCTTTTACTGGAGCCTCTTTGAAAATAATCCAAATGAAAAGAACACAGTGGAAGGAGGAGGGACTTTAGATTTCCGTGTGAAAGGTTTTTTTCCTAGGATGTTAAAGGAGAATATAAAATAAATAGCGTCCAGATGCCTCAGAATACAGGTGATTTAGATACACTGGCTTATAAATAAATTAGGCCACACCTGGGCAAGGACATAACTGAAGATATGGGAACATCCTGGGAAAATGTTTTAAATCATCCCTCTTGATAAAACAATGAAGCAAATTGAAACATACCACACCCATTTTAAACTTGGTTTGATTGTCTACTGCCATCACTCCAGATCACGTTGCAGAGACAGCTTGCTCAAAATTCAAGCCTATAATGTTTTTATTTTCCTTCTTAACTGCTTGGGGAGAAAGGGAAAAGCCAGTATCAGATTTTGAGCAAACTATATATAGCCACATCCCCTATCTGCCTTGATCTCAATGTAGAAAAATAATTTTAAATCGTCCTAAACACACTGCATATCTATAAAATCATAAAAGCCTCTGACAAAAGGAGGATCTATTTAGTTTTAGGCAGTATCTTTGAATTAGTGGTGTGCAATGTTTTTTAAACTTATTCATTTTAAACCTTGTTTATTCTGTTATAATGGACTGAAAAGGACTGTAGAACTACTTGTTATTCAGAATAGTTCTTTTTTGTTAGACACTGCTATTGACCTGCTTGCACAACATATTTTTAGTGTAGTGGGAGTTACATACTAGAGTTCTTGTTGAGCTTTTTACTGGTACTAACTCTTGTTTTGCTCTCACCTGTCTTAAAGAATCGTGTGATTGGATTTCATGTCCTTGGACCTAATGCTGGTGAAGTTACCCAAGGTTTTGCTGCTGCAATAAAATGTGGTCTCACTAAAGAATTACTTGATGAAACAATTGGTATCCATCCAACTTGTGCAGAGGTAAGGGAGGGAGAGGGCACAGCTTGATTTAAAACCTGCTTTTGAAGATGATTACCTAGATGAAAGAATACTACACTGTATTTTAGGAGATTTATTAACAATTTGCTTAACTTCTAACCATTGAGGTATTGACATATGATATGAAATTTGTTAATTGTGCAACAGTAAACAAGCTTTTCTTTTCATGTCTTACAGGTGTTCACTACAATGGATATTACAAAATCTTCAGGACAAGACATCACTCAAAGAGGCTGCTGAGGTTAAACCTGCTGTTTTACATGTTTTCATGTTGTGCACGCTTGGTTCTGTGGAAGCCCTGATACGACCGATTACTTTGTGGCAAAATAAACACTTGCCTCAGTACCACTGTATGTCCTGCAGCTGGGAGTGGTGCCTTTGTGAGGCTTCCTCGGATAAGTGTTGCAAATGGAAACAGTAATACAGCAGGGAGATCTTGAACTGTAAATCCTGACTTTGCTTGGAATCAGCACTACTGTGCTTTCTTGACGTTCTAGCTCGGAATCTTGTAGTGAGGTGAGCTATGACTGATGCCTGCCATGCAAGGTTGGGAGATCTCTTCTGGTCAGGTGACTAAACTCTTCCTGAAGGAAATCCTTAAGTTGCACAAATTAGAGCTAACGCTTTTAGGCTCCAGCATCTTGTACAAATGCCTGAGATAGAGGACAAACATATAGCTGAACGATTCTTGCCAACAGTTTACAGTTGAGTGATTTATTGTTTTTTGATGCATTTTGTTTTACTTAATTGTACATTTAGTTAAGTCAGAATGGCACAGACAGGTTGCAGTATTGAGCAGTGCAATTCAAACACTAGTCTCCCACCTCAAACAGTCTACAGGTTCAAAGTGATCTAAGACATTGCTGTTGTTAACATTCATGTTGTTTGACCTCAGGTGGCATCATGTTTTCAAGATAAAAATTTTAGTTCTAGGCATCTTGTTTGGCAGGGTTGAAGAGCAAAAGCAGAAGACCTTGTCATTTTGCTTTTGCTGTTTTATGACTATTTTTAGTGCTAATAGTCTCAATCTAGCCTTGGCTCTGTAATGGAAAACATCACAGAACCCAGAACTGAAAGTCTGCTCTTATGTGGAGTATCAAAGACTTGGAGGAGCAGGATCTGAGAGTAATCTGTCCCACTCATGCAGTAATAAGCATTGTATAGAATTTCTCTTGGAAGACTGTGTTCCAGCAGAGGACAATGACTTGGTGTGCTGTCATGCTTGGAGTAGTGTGGTGTACAGTCTGTACTCGGAAGCTTTCTTCCACCCCTAGCATTCTGCTCTGGTGGAGTTGTGCTTGAAATTTGCTCTTAGTTTTGTCCAAAGAGAAGTTTTGAAAGACTATTCTGAACATTGTATGATAGTAAACAGTTTTTAACTATTTAATCTAAGATGTACCAATGGATTTTGAAGTTCAATAAACAAATGCATACAACACTTTGTGGTGTCTGACCTCATGGTTTATCCCATGCTTGAGATTTTATTGTGCTTCAGTTGTTTATCATGTGCAATACTAAAAAATCTGTAGGCTTGTGCATGCTATAGTCTTTCAAAAGGAGGAAAAAGTCATCTTGCCCACCTCTGGAGAACTGCTAATAAAATCACACCTGCTTCTATTTCAGTATGCAGAATTCTTCTTGTTCAGACTGTGGAAACAATTTTTTTACCACTTCTTTATACTCAAGATCCTAAATATATATTTTTTAGTGTTTGACTGCATCATAGCTGAGAGTTGCTTAGTAGAATCTATCTAGAATGTTAGTAACAAATCTTGCTGGCATTCAAATTTAGTAACTTTTTAGAGACTTTGAGGCTTTGCTGTGGGTGCCTTGTAACACTGCAAAATATTTTCACTTGACAGTGAACTTCTGGTGTTGCTTTGCTGTAGAGCTCTGGGGAATTAATTGTTCTCATCTGTCATTCAGTAGGGTTCATATTTGATATTCACCTACTTGCACCTTCTGCAGCAGTGACCTTAAGAGTGGCACTGCCAAAATGTTGCACGCCTGAAAGTTTGCCTCTTAATAGGTAGGATGTTACAGTTTGAAGAAAAATAGGTTTAATAGTAGTGTAAAGTGACCTTAATCTCATAGTTGTAGAGAAGAACCAAAGACTCATCTGTTCAAAAGCTGGGGGAGATTAGGGTGGACAGCATATAGCAGGTACTATGTGACAGACTTGGCACAATCTAAAAGCTGAAATGTAATTTAGTAAACAACAAAGCATTCAGGAGGCTTTGCAATTACCAGTCAGGTTCTGATAATACAAAGTTTGCCTCCTGTAACCATGTTCTAGAGGAAGTGAAGAAGGCAACAAATTATTAACTTCCTGAATTTACTGTTATTAAGCACTAATTGAGTTACTTGAAATTCAGATTTGATTGGCAGGTCCAAACTGATCAATAATTGCCACTTGCATATCCATAAGTGTGTAGTAATTGTAGATTTTCCTTCTGTCAGATCTGCCTGGGCAGTCAGCTCATTCTAAGTGATACTCTACAAACATAGCACTCTATACATTAAACTCTCCAGTTAAAATATGCAGTAATAGAATAGCAAGAGCAGTAGGTAAATATGTTGCTTGTTTTGGTACGCTCACATGTAAAGTAAAAGGTGCTTGACAAGGCATCGTTAAAAGCCAACATTTGAAGCTTGACAGTAGGTGTTGGAGAAAAAAGGTAGAATCTGAGATGTAAAATCCTGTAATACCCCTGAATGTAGAATCTGGTGCTGTTTTTCCAATCTTCTTTTGTTTGCTCTGTGACTGAGTAGAATGGATTCATGTTTCTGTCTTTTCTAAAGTACTTTAAGTATTCTGTACCTAGGGTCTAGCTGGTATGTGACCCTAAATGCTCAAGTTGTTAGTTCACCAAAGTATTGGGGCCTTATTTTGTCACTCTCAAAGCTCTATTTTTCCCAGCACCTTTCAAGCTTCTTGTAGTTTAATAATGCATTACTTAGTGTATATATATTT
>JAOEGS010022291.1:49538-61474 GCA_025447755.1 Corythornis vintsioides | reverse complement strand
AATATATTTAATTTGTAATAAGGTTTTCATTCATTTAGCAGCTTTGCCTTGTCCACTGAAAGGTCAAAAGTGCTATTTCTATAGGTAACTTTGTTAAAAATTGCTTTTTGGGTTTTTTTCCCGAAATATAAGAGGGAGTGTCCTGTATGTACAGTGTCCTATAAGGAGTTCTGTCATCAAAGAAATTAACTTTGTTTCCTTTTCTCACTATAACCTGCCAAATGCCCCACAGATTGATTTGACTTGCCTTTTTCTCCTGCTCTGAGTAGTGTTTCTGTAGGTACTGAGAACTGAAGTCTTGTGAGTCTAAAAGTGGGCAAGAAACTAAGCAGTATGTATGCTCCTGTTCCTGATTGCTTCTAACAGAGGCTGACAGCTGTGGGTAGATGGTGGCATGGTTCACCACCTTCTTGCCTTGCAAAAATCTGACTCTTGGAAACCTGGCACTGGCTTCCTTATGTAATCTTCCCTTTGGCATGCTCTGACTTGGAGCTTGCCTGTTGTGTGGGTGGAGGGTTATGTAGAGCAATGATGGAGTCTGAACTATTGTGGATGGGGGTGGAGTGGAAGTCATCGACTGGCATTGCACATTGGCAGGGCAGGAAGCCCATGCTGACAAAGGTTGGATAGAAGAGAAAAGTGGGGAGGGTGGGAAGGATTGGTTTGATCTAGGATTTTTCACCTACTTTTGTTTTTCTTCCTCTACTTCAAACAATAAGAAAAAAACTTCTACCACTCTATGGTTAAAACCCTGTACTGTCTGTCTATCAGCCAGGTTTCTTGACAGGTCTGCTCCTTCCATCCCATCTTTTCTGGGTGTAGATATACCAGTAAGACTGGGAAGGAAAGATTTTTACTATGCACGGTTCCCTCCTTTTGTAGGCAGAACTTCTGTTAGACTGATTCATTCTGTTCCTCTACCTATCTATCCCTTTTGATGAAGATTGTTGCCTGCACTGTGGGATTTGAGATCTTCCTACTTTCTCTTCCCAAAATAAGAGGGCCCCATACTTGCCAAAGAGCAAACACTTCTACCAAACTGCCCTAATTTTTCTCCCCTTCCTCTGTCACTTTCCAGGCTTTTAGTCACAGCTGTCATTTACCCATTGCATTTCTATTGCTTTTGAATGTTAACTGTATTGATCTTTGACAGTCTCCTCTCAGCTAAGGGACAAGCTTTAGAAGGATTATTCCTCTTGAAGCTGATTAAAGGTGCTCCTCAACTGCCAGGTTGGCATTTCCATAACATTCAAAGTCTCTGCTCGGCCAGGGAGGTGGAGGAAAAAAAAAAACTTGGGAAACAGGCCAACTGCCTCCCACGTTGAATGAAGCATCATTAAGCAGCCCCTTCCCTTCAGGCTCTGATTTATCTCACCTCAGTAAAGGAGTTAGGCTTCTTAATTTAGAAACTCATGATTCTGCTATCAAGATGTTCACATTTAATTTAGTTCACATTCTGCAGGGGCTGAAGTTCACCTCCAGTGTTCCCGACCTCAATCAGAAGTAAATGCACGCTTCTAAAATGTGTTTCTGTCTTGTACTTGGGTTTGCTTATGGGCAGTGATAGTAAAGGTTAGAACTTTGCTTTGTCTTGCATCTGTGGTGTGACTCTGTTGGTTACTTAACTCCAAGGGTAAGTGTATATTGCATGAGTGAGAGGATTAGTTGGTGTTTGCACAGTATTTTAAAGTTATAAAAGATGATGTCTTAAGAGTTACGAGGTTGTTGACAGGATCTGTTTGGTGCAGATGTTTCTGGCTGATCCCCAGCAGGTTTATTAGGCTTTGAGGGCCTCATGACAAGCTGAATTCCTAGACTTTCCTATTCAGATTCTTCAAAGAAGGTGAGGGTGGGCTAAGACTGGCTGCCACCAGGTACCTGCTCAGCTGTGCTCTCACTCTTCCTCTGTTCTGCTCAGGTAGAAAATAGGATGAAAAACTCATAGGTCAAGATGAGGACAGGAAGACCACTTGCCAACTATTGTCACAGGCAGAACAGACTCTGCTTGGGGAAAATTAAATTTAACTTACTGCCAGTACTGGTATCAGAGGAAGAAAGCAAGAAATAAAAACAAAACTAAAACTACCTTCTTACCTGGCTCAACTTCATTCTACCTCCTCTCCAGTGGCAGAGGAAGATAGGGAATGGAGGGGTTTGGTGAGATCGTAATGCTGCATCTCCTTCCCCATGCTGTTACTCTGCTCCAACATGGGGTCCTGCCCAGGGGATTCAGTCCTTCACAAACTTCTCCAACATGTGACCTTCCCACAGGCACATAGTTTCACTTCTACCTTCAATCCCCTTTTTTAATATTAAGTACCAATAATTAATGCTTTTGAGTTGGGATTTTTTGTCACTTTTCCCACAGTCCTGCTACTGTCCTCAAAATAGTGTTATTAGGGTAGGGCTGTTACCTTTAGCATCACACAATCTGTGCATTGCTCCAATATTCCAAGAGTCTGTACTTGTTATCAGGGATTACACTATCTTTGCAATTCAACCTAGTGCATATGATAGCAGGCATAGATTGCTCCTAATAATTGCAGAAGCCTGTTGAGCTGCTAGTTACTTCCAGTGCAATAGACAAGACAGCTGTATTTGTCAGATGTGGAGAAATCAGTGCATCTCAAAATTCAAAAAGTTCTAAAGATAAGCTGAGTTCCTGAGTAAAGTTTGGGCTTATTTTCCTTATGTGTTTGTTTTCTGGGGGAAAAAAAAAAAAAGATGGGCTTCAACACACATCTTGTTATGACTTTTTTTTGTGCTGTTTACATATACAAAAATGAGATTTGATAACCCATTTTGTCAATTCTAAACCTAACATAAACAAACTGGATTAGTTGCTTACGCTTCTGCATCCTAATCTGTTACATCATTTTACTTGAGGGTCTGGTTTGGTTGGTTTTTGTTTGGTTGGTTTTGGTTGTGTGTGTTTTCTGTTGTTGGAGGGTTTTTTTGTGTGTGGTTTTCTTTATTGTTTGTGTTTTGTGTGTGTGTTTTTCTTGTTGTTTTTCTTTTTTTTCTTTTTTCTTTTTTTTAATTTAGTAGCTCAAGGAAATGGAAGTAGGAAGGGGAAAACATAAGTCAAAGCTTCAATGTAAATGCAGCTGTATTCCAAAGCCTTTTGATTTGTGTTGGGGCGCAAGCAATACAGCATGCAGTAGAAAAGGGACCATGTTCATTTCTGACTTCGGCCAGCATTGCAGCCTTTTCCCACAGTTTTACTGGAGGCAGCACTGTGGAATTGGCCATGGCTGCCTCCTTTGGTGAGGGTGACTGAGTGGGCTTAGCTATAGAGTGCTTATTTTGTTGCTTTTTCATTGCTCTTGTGCTGTAAGGAGAAGATTAATAGCCTGAAGACCCAAATAATTTTTCTAACTAGCCCTAAAAATAACATACATTTGAAAACTTAATTATTTTTAAAGTGAAATATAAAAATGTAAATTCTTGTACTAAATTGTTCTTTTATTTTTGTGGTTTTCCAAGTCATCCTTTATTAGAGGTGATACTTTAAATGTATTCATTAATTACTGCAACATGAAATATTATAACCTTTAATTTTAGGAGTTCTTACCTAATTTGAAAAACTTTTAACCCACTACTCTTTAGCATTGCCTTGGATTATGTTAAAATCAACACAACAGTGGCCTAAGCAAAGATAAAATACTGTTTAGAGCACTTCTTCAGCCACAGTTGTTGCCTTTTTTATTATTTTCTTAGGTGAGCTGAAATAACCATTAATTTTTTCCCTCAAGCTATTTCTCTTCAAAGATTTGAAGTCAATGCAGAGAGCACAATAGTCCATTTGAAAAGTCTACACCTTGTATCTGAACTGCAGGAGACATCCCGAAGGGACGTTCTGTTCTCATTCAGTCCATAGCACTCATATTAAAAGCCCTGTAGAATTAGTGTAGAATATGTAATTTATGCTTCTGTTTTATTAATTCTGTAAAGGCATCTCAGAAGAAAAAAAAGTCAGATTGCTAGATTGTAACATTGGGTGCCAACTTTTTTGGTTCTTCGTCTCCCTCAAAGCTAAACAGAGGTGTTTACTGTCTTCCCAATTTCCAAATTATGCCTTGTGAAACTGTTTGCATGTACTGAAATAAATCTTCTGTACCAGAGCAAAATGAATAGGCAAACTTGAATTTTATGGGAGTATTTTTCCATGTCTATTACGGAAACATTAAGGTCTGGCTTAACACAAGTCGTAGTCCTTGTCATTGTCCATGGCCATACTCCTGAACAGGGAGAGCAAAAGGAATGAAAAATCCTAATGGTGTATAGAATTAGACTCCTAGAAAGATAATTACTTTATTTCTTAATTGTGCTTCTATGAAGGCTTCTGTAACCTGTCAGGTATCTGTTATCTCCCTGAAAATACCACAATGGAGAAAGTCTGATCCTTTTAATGAAAACAAAAGGGAAGCAAATTCTTAATATTTTACTGCTTTGTGAATGAATTGCCATAAAGATAAATGGGGTTTTTCAAGCAAAGGCTATGTAGTCTATTTTTTATAGTCAGGAGAACAGCAGGTAAAATGCTTACTTTATCTTCTGTGCTTAGAACACAAGCTTATATGTTACAATGTGTTACCTTGTGAATTTTGACCTTTTAGTTTCATAGGTAAAAAAAATTTTCAACAAGTGAGAATCATAACCTCAGGAAAATAGGATGTAGGTTTTCTATCAAGATTATCTGCGTGTAGTAAAAATATATCAGTTACTTAGGATTGGTAGCAAGGTGGAGGGTGGTACCTCTTCTCCGTTGAGTGCTCTGAAGGTAGATGGAGGAAAAACCTGTGAATCCTGTATTAAGACTGTAGCATCCAGCATTTAGCACCAGGAAAATAATGCAGAAAAGTTGCAGCCTCTCTGAGGGTTTTTTTTAGAACTAATATTAGCTGTTTGGAGGCAAATACTATTAACACATCCTGCTGCTGTCTATTTCTGGTTTTATCCTAATCCTTTACATATTTGCATTTGTGCCAAAGCAGAGGAAAATAAACTGAAGAAAGGAGGAGAAACTTCGATAACTTCTGTGGTGAAGAGTAATATTAATGTTTCATCAGCTGATTCATTAAATGTTTCCTGCAGCATAGTTCTTTAAATTTTGGTGAAACTTACTTAGTTCATCATGCTGAAAAAATAATGGAAATACAAGAGATGAAGAAAGGTGCTGCTTTTCTCATCCACAATCTGAAGGCAAAGAAAGTGGCAAAAGAGTACAAGAGTTCTGATGACATTCTCTGTACTGCTCTGCTTGTGTGTGCTTGTCTGGGGTAACTGAAATTGATCTCCTATATATGTGTAGGATTCACATATTATTGTCTTTGCATGATCCTGGGGTGAAAACAGCTCTAAAGTTCAATTGGGGCAATTAAATACAATTGCTACAGTAAGAGTGCAAGTAGTAAACAACCTGTTAGAAACATTAGGCTCCTCTGAATTCTTGGCAGGAGGTGATGGATTTAATAGTATTTCTTAAATAATAAATTTGTCTACTCAAACACAAGCTTCTTATAGGGTTGTAACAAGTCTTTGGAAATGTATGTCTAAAGAATCATGTCCCTACTTCAGCACATTTTTTATTTTATGGCAGCTTGTAGCCATAGATTTTGGTTTAATAAGTTATATTACATGAAGAGATTTTTACACAAAATCCCAGTCAATTGTAGTGATGCCTATTTTATTCAATCTGATAATAGATTATCTCATTATGACAGAAATTAGAGGTGTGGAGGCTAAGATGGTACCTTGCATCTTAAGAAAAATATCTTGGACTGTTTATGCAGAATTTGGGAGAGCTGAGAATTAATAAAACAATGTGAGACTCTTTTAATAAATCTTCCCTGACTTTGTTTGGCTTTCCTAAAACCCAAAAATAAGTTACCATTTTAGATCAATTAGACATGGGATATTAGTCCTTATCTATCCTATAGTGTAGTGATACAGTCTCAAAAATAGGTCCATTAAACAGACTATATTCATTCCTAGACCAAAGCTTTTTTTTTTTTTTTTTTATGTAGATATGTTCAAGTTTTAAATTTGTTAAGATAAAACCGAGTCAGTTTTATGTTTTTGGGAAATGAATGTTTCCAAGTATTCAAGGAACTTGAGGGCTTGCTTGCCTTTGGAAATCCCTGAGATGTTACTACCTGAAGCAAAGAATGAGTGTTAAAATATTCTTCAGTCTTTCGGAGAGTTGTGGAATGGACTTTTGATACTTAAGGTACTTGATTTTTGAAAACTGTGTCATAATTCTCAGACTTTTTTTTTTTTTTTTTTTTCACTATAGCTGCTTTTCATGTGGTGTTTTCAGCAGGTAGCAATATAACCTGGTTCTCTCCTGGGATTTGGGAAGATGGGATAAGTTCTTGGAGACAGAAGCAAGTTCTATTGCCATCACAAAAGGGTATCAATTAAGCCCTTTAAACTGTGCTCTTACACTTTCCACTGTAGTTTGAACACATCTGATCTTACCAATGTTATTTTTATATAAAACAATATTTCCACACATGAACATCTGGTGTATGAGCATAACTTGATGTCAGCTTATTGAAACTTACTGGGTTTTATTGAATGTCACATCTGCTATGAAAGCACAGGGAATACACTATTTCAGTTTGTTTCATCGGAAGTCTATTTTCTTCTGTAGCTATTCGTCATACTCTGGCCTTTTTTTTAAGGACCCTGAAGTGAAGTAACCTCACATTTTTATGAGGCAGCAGTTGACAATATTTCACTGAGATAGTGTTCTTTTGGATTGATTTGCTTTTAATTCAAACTGTAACTGTGGCACTCTGCCATATATGCCAGATGACCTCTTCAGCTGTAGTCAGCTTTTCAAAAGAGTCTGGGCAGAGGGACAGCTATTGGAATCTATAATCTTTAGTTCATTAGTCTTTCCTCTAATTTACAGAAATAAACCTCCTGTGAGTCTATAAATACCTGAAACAAAATAATGTATGATGCTAGAACCTCAACTCCAGCTGTGAAGCAAGTCAGATTCTTCTCCTTTGTATATTAACATTTGACCTTGCAAAAGTGCAGTCACAAAAGGACATCCAGGTATTCCTTTTCAGGGACAATCACAAGTTACTAAGCTTATGTAGTGAAGCTTTGTCTGCTCAACAAACTGAACTTAGTCTGCCCTAATTCAGATATGTTTGTATTTTTCAATTATCTTCTCAACTACTTTTAACAGGGTGTCAATGTTTTAATTGCCTGTCATGTCTCGAGAATCTCCTATAAACTTATGCCCCTCAGATACCTGAAGGGCAGTGTTTATTATAAACTTAGTCTAGGCCAGACTTTACATTTGCCAATAAGCAGGAAATCTGGTTGTTGCTGTCAAAAGCCATGCTAAACGTTAGGAAAATGTTAAAACTCTGGAATTTTTTTTTTTTTTTTTTAACTTTTATTAGGAAAAGGGGTTTTGTGTATTTTTAAAGCTTCTTTTCGAGGTTTCAAAAGCCCTTTGGCTAAGACAGAACTTCAAATCTAGATTTATTTTTTTTTTCTCATTATAAAACTTAATTTTTCCTTTAGCCTGTGATTTGTCTGTTTCTAATGGTGTTCTCTACTATCCAGTGGCATGGTAAAGACTCAAGACCTATCCATGAATTCTAGTAGTATTAGTCTTTGGAAGACATAGGCAGGCAATACCAAAACTGTCTCTTATCTATCATGTAATGATTTCTGCTACTTTACTTACACAAAAGAAAAGCCTCTCATGTTTAAAAACCTTCCTAATAATCTGTGAATATTTCTGCTGAAGCTAAGGTATGCAATGGACTTAATTCACAGCAACAACCAAAAAAAAATGAGGTAGTGAGGCTTGAATCTTATTTGCAGTGTATATTCTTGGCAGTACAAGAAAAAAAAAAAAACCAAAACAAAAACAAACGACCTTCTCCCTTTCTGAAGCATATGTAACTCATCGAATCTGAAAATTGCTTTGGAGCATTGGCCTTGTACAGAGCTATACTGTGTAATTGACTTTTTCAAGGAACCTCTGTATCATATGCTTTAAGGTATGTACTAGGTGATTTAATAGGATATGTCATTTTTAATTACTGTGGAAGAGCCTTCATAAGTCTAAAAATGCAAGACGTCCTCTTGGCATTACTGCTTCTAAAAGCATTTTTATGTAACCTGCAGGAACTGTACAGTGGTTTGGGTTTTTTTTATCCTCTAAGTGCATGGTAGTTTTATTGCTTTGTGATCCGCGGGATGAGTTCAGTACATGATTCAAGGTAAATTAGTCTTAACTGAGCTCTCAGAAAAACTGCTGCTGATTTCTGAGTTTAAATGGTCTAAAATTAGCTCATCCAGCTCTACAATGTATCACTGTCTTAGGAGCATTCTAGTTCTCTCCACCCTCTTAATACCATCTAATGCAGTGTAATCTCTATTAACAGAAAGGGGAAAAAAGTCATGTCACTTAACTATCCCAAGCTATGTCACTGTAACTGCCCCATCCATACCACAGCTCCATCTGATTCCAGTGGCCGTTGGTAGCAAATAATTGGTTTTGGGAATTTTTTTTTTTACTTGTTCTCAGCAAATTATTAGAATTAAAAAAAAAAAAAAAAAAGACACAAATACTGACAAAAAAAAAGTGAGTTGCTTTGAAGAAGTGTCATGTGCAATTTAACCTGCAGTCTATTGTAACTGACGTTAGCTACCTTTGACAGCTATTTTATGATTTTTTCTCTTCTGTGGCTTTGCTCTGGCCACATGCAATGAAGGAATCCTGATGCCTGACAAAGGAGAATCTGCCATGCTGTTCTAGTTGCAGCCTCCAAGCATGTGAATGTTTTTATCCAGTTCTGGGCTTGGCAGTAATCCAGTCCACACAATGCAGGTGGAAAATCCAGCAGAGTAATAGTGCTGGGAGCTGACAACAGGTTTGTGGATTTCATGGGAATTGCGAAATGCTGAAATGTCCTATTCCAGAAAGGAGCCTACCATGGGTGTGGCTGGTTAAAGCTCTTTAAGTTTTGGATGAGTAGTAGATCTGTCAAAGAAGTTAAATGCCTGGGGAAGGTGCTAACCAAGAAAGCTCTCAACACTTACAGGAAGAGGCACACTTTGCAACAAGGCTGGAGCTGGCCATCTTCACCTAGATTTGGTGTTTCATTTTCTGCAACACTTCTATCACTATTTGAAAGTTTCCAATCCTTTCTAGCGCTTAAAAATGTACAAAGTACCTGCTGCAACCCATTTAAATATCTTGGGTGGAGCAAGCTCTTAGCATAAAGTGTCTCTGTTGTGACTTCACTTGAAAATAACAAGGCCCCAAGCTGCAATCAATAGAGGGCTAGTCAAATGGATGCTTGCTAGCATAGATCTATGTAATCCTTTTCCTTTAATGAAACTTTAGCTCTATGTTATAGTTTTCCTTTACTATTTTTTCTTTTTTTTTTTTTTTTTCTCTCCATGGTTAAGATTAAAACAATCTCTCTGCACCTGGACAAGATATGATGACTCTGTGTCCTTGCTTCAGTTCACCATCAACCAAAGTGAACAATTCACTTTGGACACCATGGATCAGACCCTACACACGAGATACAGTTTTTACTTTCGCCCTTTCATGCTGCACCTTGTTCAAAACACTGCTTGTTTCAACTTCTGCCCTTAGTTGCTGAGGTGTCACATAATCACAGAATTTCACAGTTGGAAAAGACCTCTAAGATCACTGTGCCCAACTGCTCAGCTGACTGACTTACTTTCTTGACATATATAAAAAATAGAAATAGTGATTTCTAGCTAAATCCAGATTAGATGGTGGGGTGCGCGTGTGTGTGTGTATATACAAATGTAGGTAAGAAGACATATCTATATTGGTATCACAGATTTCAGTGGCTACTGACTGCAATATCAATATTGGTCCTCTTCCTTCTATAGGAAAATACCCTAGAGAAGCTGCAGAAAAATGAAGACTTCTGAAGTTCATTTAGTGAATCTTCTTCCTTTAAGGTAGGCAGAAGTATACTGAAAATGATCTTGCTTGACCTATTATTAGCCTTGAAAAGTCCATGCTTCTGTTATTGATTTTATTTATGCCTGTATTGTAAGAAAGAGGCTAGAAGAAGTTTCTAAGGCAAAAGAAGAAACAAGTTTGAAGACGTAAGCAGCGTGTGGCAAAATAGGAGAAAGAATTGGAATTTCTAGGCTCTTTAGTAATAGCTGTAAAGCATAGACTGCATATGCAAGAAACACTTCATCTTACCTTGGACGGGTAAGATGAAGGCAAAGAGGATTAGCGAGTGCATGAATAGGAGCATAAGAGTTGTTGGTTCCCTGCTGCTGCTTGCTTTCTCTGTAAGCCCTTGTTACCTGAACCTGTTTTTGGCAAATGAAGCATTGAATCTCAAATTAATTAAATACTTCAGTATCCCTTTTTATGAACCTCACATTATAGAAGTTAATCTATAAGATCTGTGACTTGACTATAAAGGAAAATGTGCTGTTGTAGCCTATGTTTCTCTTCCTAATACTGTTAAAATTACACAGGCTTTTATGCATTAATATAAGTTTTTACCTTACTAGTACTGCTTATTCTGCTGGGCTAAGTAAGAAGCTACAAATACTAAATTGTAACTTTGAAGATAAGGGAAACTGAAAAGAAGAAAGTCTTGATAAAAGAAGACAGAAAATTAATTTCCATTTTAATGGGATTTTAGTTGTGTTCTGCTTCAAGTTTAAACCCACCACTTAAAAAGCTTCTATTACAAATAGGGTTGTATTTTCAGTGGAAGCATATGTGTTTTGTCTCCTGAAGTGCCTCATCTGTCAGGTAGCACCCTGGTAGCTGATTTGTGTATTCACAGAGGATTGTGTGCATAATTTTTTATTTACAGAAGTTGCTGTGAGATTTCAGTGTTGCTAAAAGTTCAGAGGCCCTCTGTATGTTAAAATAGTTTGTTTAGGGTTATATGAGGATGCATGAAGAAAACAAAAAAAAATCTTTGGGAATACTGATAATCTTACAAAGCTGTATTTGCATGAGCTGTAGTCACAGGCAAGCAGTAGTCTTAGCTAATGGAAATATTCAAGTAAATGTTTATTAGCTTTATTTTCATTTTATTTCAACACTATAATTTCTCCTATGATTAAGTCATAAAGAAGAAAACTGGATACGGTAAGTTCAACTAAAAAAAAAAAAAAAAAAAGCAATAATTATTTCTCTTTATACCCTTAAAATACTATCTTTCCTAAGTAACAAAATACTATTTCGGATAATAACTGAATTTTTAACAAGTAGCGTTTCCAGGTAGGCTATGTTTTACTGTCTAATAAAAGAATTCCAATCTTGTTAAATTGTTGTTCCTGTATAATAATGATTCTTGGATACTTTCATTTCCTTTTCAGTGGAGTTGATTACCAAAGGATATTCTAATGTGTTTCTAGGGAATCATCAAGTGATACAGCGCAACAATTCCATGATCTTATTTGTATCACAGAGAGGAAAAATGGAAAAAAAAGGACCACATTTAAGATGGAAAAGGTAGAGCAAATTGTTACAGCACTCACAGTATGGACTACTGTTTCTGCTGTCTTACTGTCATAATCATTTGTCTTTTCCCTTTTCAACAGAAAAGCTTACCGTGTTAGTGCTCTAATTCAGGCCAGAAAAGTATTACTTCTACTGGTGTGCTCAATGAGTTGCAAAATTTCAGTTAAAGCATCAGCACAACAGTTAATAGATATCATTCATCCATAATGCCAAGGATTTGTTTGTATTAGTACTCCATTTATGTTTGTCTCTGGGGACTGGGTGCCTTGGACAGCCAGCATGAAAACATTTGAAGCACTTGGGAAGAATGGGGATGCTAAGGTGTCCTATGTTGTTGAGTGTAGAGAGGATGGAGCCAGACTTTTCTCCATGTCATCCAATGACAGGACAAGAGGCAATGGGTGCAAACTGG
>JAOEGS010022291.1:37586-49288 GCA_025447755.1 Corythornis vintsioides | reverse complement strand
GATTCTTGGTATCAACACCACCAGCAACTGGAGGAAACATCGGCACGGACCTGTCCAGGGACTGGGTCCTAGTGCCCTGCTCCTGAGGAGAAAGCTAGACACTAGGAATCAGGAAGCCTGACTCCATTCTTCTTCTCCTGGCTAGTTTTGTAGTATTTGTCTTTTCACTTGTGGATTTTTTCCAGATTTTTAAAATATAACACACCCAAGATGCAAGTGTTTTTCTTCAGGTCAAATATAGTACTGAAGCCTTCTTAGGTGGGTGTCTCAAATCCTTGATGAATATAAAGTCATTGCCTGGCATTTTTATGGAAAGATAGGCAGGAGAGGGTGAATCACATAGTTTTGATGGCCTTTGTGTCCTTAGTGAATTTTAGTAAGCTACTGTTCTTCTGTGGTCAAGAAATTAAAATCTAATATGCATCTAGGGAAAGCTAAGAAAAAAAGAAACAAAGTAACTGCTCAAATAGAAGAAATCTAAGGTCAATATTCATAGCTTTGCCTTAGAAGTGGCAAAAAGTGAAATCTGTTTTAGAGCAGCATTTTAGAGATTGTTTTGTTTTTCTAACTTCAGTAAATTAAGAGCAAAGTGTTATTGAAGTGTGGCTGTAATGATGCACTATTAGTGAGATCAGAGTTTAGATCTCAGTAACTACTATAATATTTTTACTAATAAAAAGTCAGCCATGAAGTCATGGATGTTAAATCTGAACAGTATAGTTTATGGTGCATTGGGCATTAGCTGAAAAACCTGCTAGACAAATTCCATACTGTACTCTTATCAGGACAGTTCTCATTGCAGTTCCTAATCGGTCCTCAGTAATTCTGCCACAGCAAAAGTCTCAAAGGGTATTAGAGGGCAAGGGAGTTTGATTTGCATCTGAAAACTGCTTAAGAACTGCTGAAGAATTTAAAAAATACAAACTGGATGCTGTAAGAGCTATAATGTTCTTTAAAAGCACTAGAAAAGATTAATAGAAGATTATTAGCATTAGAAAAAGTTATTTAAAAGAAAGGTTGTTAAATCACCTATTTTCACTGAAATGAGTATATAGAAGTGGACTGCAAATACAGGACAGATCCATTTGATTGTTTGTCTTTTCTTTCTAATACTGGTTTGTTTTAAAGTTTCCTGTACAAACTTCTGCCTGTGAATTTTATCTTCAGACACACCATTGATTTAAATATTTTCTCCCAGAAAATGTTGAGAGAACCACTTATGTAGCCATAGGAAAAAACCAGAATCATTATTCCTTCTTATACACATGTACTCATATAAATGTGCACTCTCACACCCAGAGGTGTAATAATCCCTACCTAGTTGCCAGAGCTAGTGGGACACTAGTGGTGGCCCCAGTCAGAGATTAAAGGGTAAGTGCACTGAATGACTCATTGCATTATCTAATGTAGCTTTGTGGGGTCTCTGGAGCCCTAAGTAATTATCTGACCCTTTCCTCTGACAGAGCCAGTATTAAATCCAGAATCGATAAAGGTAGTTGCACCATAGCTTTGAATGAATAATGCAGTGATTTTGCAGTGCTGTGTTGCTACTGAAAACCAACAGTTTGTTATGATTCAGTGGGTGAGCAGACAGACATTCGTGCAGTGTGTGGTGTTCTTGCATGCTTGGTTATTTGCAAAGCTGAAGTTCACCTAAGTTTACTACACCTTCATGATGAGATGAACATTAGGAAGATGATTACTCTGTTGGTTTATATGTGGCTCTGGATGAATGGGTGTGGCCCTATTAGGAGTCTAAAGGTACAGGGAGTCACATTGTGCAAGCTATAAGACTGTTGCATGTGAAAAACATTTTAGAATACTCAAACTGAGAACTCAAACTGAACAGGGCTGATCTTTCTGGGCACTGGGAAGCACTTGCTTTCTTGTACTGAGTCCTCCTGAGCTTTATTGCAGTAGCAGTCTGCAATGTGAAGATGGAGATATGAGTTATAGTCATAATTACAGACACTCCATTTCCCTGAAAAGTTAATGGAGAGAGAAAATCACAGCATCATAGCAAGAGCATGGCTTATGTGGGAAATTGACTGCCCAAAAGTCATACTGAAGTTTGTGGCAGAACAGAAAATTAAGACACTGTAGTAGAACCAAGGAGATTTTAACTAGAGCAACATGAATATTTTTCAACAAAATTAGCATCCAGTAAGAATGTGGGCTTGTCAAACCTCCAAGTTTCCTAGGAGCATACCAGCTATGTTGAAATTAGTGTCAGAAAAGATCCTAAAGACCAGGATGATGATGATGATGATTATTTTGTCCTGAGAAAGAAACAATCCCATTGGTCAAGGTTTCATCTAGAATGTGTAAAGTTGCAAGTTCAAGATTTTTTTTTCTCATTCAGGCCTGGTATTTGAATCTCAGTTTCCCCCATCCCAGGCACCAGCCTCATCAACTTTAATTTTTAAAGGGACATGGATGCATCTTTGGTTTCGTTAGATTTTAAAAGGATTAAAATAATGTCTCTTTTTACCATTAAGAACATAATTGAAAGCCTTACACTGCCCATCTGCTTGTACTAGGCAGGAATATTTATGCTTTAGAGTTTGTACTTAAGGATAGATTTAATTGTGGCCAATTTATTAGACTCATTCTTCTGAGAAGATTGTCTTTTAGATCTTTTTCTTTCCTCTCTCTGGAGTGCTGATCATGGCAATGTTGTTATATATGGTAATAACAGGTAGCAACACCTCATTCAGGACATGAAAAGACAGCAATATGAAACCAGACAAACACATCCAGCCCAAAAGTGTTTTAGGCATTTACCCGGCCCTCTATTGTTCTTCTGTGCTTTCTTGTGTGTTTTGTTTTTGTTTGCCTACTTGGTTTCTTTTTTTAAGCAGTGTGCTAGGGCTTGAAATTTGCTGAGTCCATTCCTGCTCTGATACAAGACCCAGTAGCTGGGATGGTGATTTTTGTGGGGGCAAATCCCTAACATCGTGATAGATCACTGAACTCCCTGTATTTCAGATTGATCTTTTTATCTCTGGAAATGTACAGAGACTGTGGCCTTCTCTAATGACTCAAACACAAGGATCACTTTTCCCTGAAGGCATTGAACTATTTCACTCAAACGACAAAAACATACACTTAAATTGCATGGGTTCTGCAAAAAAAATGGGAAGTCTTGAATTGATAGGTAAGATGATCCTCTAAAACTAGTTACGTAAAGGATTCTTCTGAGTCTTTCACTGTATGTTTCCTGTTTACAAGTTTGATCAGCATCTGTGCTGCAAGGGTTTCTAGGTTCACAACTGCATGTTTGGAAGAATCAAGCAAGAGATGTTCCTGCTTAATCTATTCTAGGCAGACTTGAGCTTGCTCTAATTGGAACAGAGTAGTCATGTGAAAACACCCTGCAGCCTAAGATGATACATGTACCCTCTAAGCCCACCTTCACTTGGATTCAATACCATACTGACGATAGCTCTCCGGCTCCTTCAACTTGTTCACAAAAAGTCTGAAGACATGCAACACTGTGAGATACCCAGTGTAAAGAAGGAGTTGTCACACCACCCTTTTTCTCAGACTCTTAGACTCTCAGACTCTGCTGTCTGAAAACATGCATAAGTACTTTTAATTGCACCTGGAGTAAATGTAAAATCTAGGGTTCTGAGAGTACTACTTTAACAACATTCCCATCCTCACAAGGGCTTGAAAAGCTGAAGTTTTCTGTGTAGTTGCCAAATGCAGGTAATGAAGGGTTGTTTAGCTCTTTGAAAACGAACAAAGCAAATGCTAAACACCAGTTACATTCTGCTGTCCAAGTCACAAGACTGCCTAGAGAACTGCCCACGATAAATGTCCACAATTATAGTATATAAATACAAGTGGAATTATTTAGGGTGCAACAAGGCAGCACCACCTAGGAGTGATTATGAAAGCTTCCTCGAGAGGGAACTTTTGAAACTAATGCATTTGGCCAGTGTAATACTGACTATATAGGAAAAAATACTTTTGTGAAGTCTGTGTAACATTTGATGGTTCTGGTACAGAAAGGAAACTATTCATAGAGCCACTGCACACAGTGGCCAAATTCAGTGCTTATAACTGGAAATGCAGGCCATGTTTCACTGATATTTTGGCTCTTTGTAGTACTTCATGTAAGTCAGTTGAGCATCTGCAAGAAGTTTAGTGATGCACAAGAAGGGGAGAGGTTCAGTATGTACAAATAGGCCTAATTGTATTTTCAAGCTGGATATTCTTAATGCATAATAGCATTGAAAGTTTGTTAACAAGCAAGTACTTTATACTAATTTCTTTCATTTGTCCTCCTTATGGCTTTATTAGCAATTCCATTATAATCTGCAGCTTCAAACTAATTTTGCTGTCATTTTGCTGGATTAGCAATAGAACCATTATACTAGATCAGTGAAGGACATTGGAACACTTGAGGTTTGATCTCCATTTGCACCTGGTTGGTAGATGTACAGTGTACATTCAGAAGTAGTACAGGCTGTAGAAAAAGAGCAACATCTAAACAGAAGGCATCCTTTATCTTCATGAGTTCCCTTAATTAGCTTGGCATAGAATTACATTGCCTTCCATGCAGAAAAAAAAAGTTTTGGATCATTTATTCTTTGTTTTCTGAGTATTCCTGAAGTCATACCACTTCTATAAATGTGGATTTTTTTCCTCAAAGAGCCTTGAAGTGTTTAAGCTTAATGCAGGATGAGAGAGAGGTCAATGAGTTAGGAGATAATTCCTGGGAAGAAGGAAGAACTATTCTGGTCCATGACAGCACAATTTCTGTAGAGTATTTTGTAAGAATGCAGAAAAGCTAGAAAAGGAACCGAGTGATCATTAAAAAGTGAAGTGAATGTAGAGCTTATAATGAGAACAGAAGAAGCAAGCTGTTATGTAAGACCATTGAAATAAGGTGCAGGAGCTAAAATTGAAACAGTAGGAAGAAAGTCTGACACAAATATTCCTCCACCTTGACAGTACAATAAACTGACACTGACAAGCTGGTGCAGCAGACAGCTTCTAAATCCTCACATGCAGGATTACACCAAAGAAGCAGCAGCCACAGCATGGGCTGCTCCTGAGGGTGTATAACCATAGGACCTGCAGAGGAAAAAGATAGAATTTGTGTTCAAATGCTCATATTCGTGTTAGCAATTCAGCTGCTTGTCTTTTATGAGGTCACTTTAGAGCTACCTAAAGTCCTTTGAATATGATTGACAATTACTGTGAATATTTGCTTTTTCTTATTGTGAACTTTGAAACTTTAATCAAAATTGCTCTTAATATAATAAGCTTGCAAAAGTGGAATTCTTAATGGGTTTTTTTTCCGCAACACGTTTACAATCTGATCAATCTTTAATAATGAGAGCCAGCTGAAAAAAAAAAAATACCAATTTCTATTCAGACAATGCAATTTTATCAAAAATGAATCATCTTAAGTGAATACATTGATTTAGATTAAATTTGATGGTAAAATATCAAAAAGAATAATTTTACTTATTTCTTTCTGGTAATGTTGCAATATTTTATATTGACATTTTATTCAGTTCATTTCGACTTCCATGATATTTACATTATTTTGATATTGCCATGCTATTGCACATAAGAGTTTCAGTGATTCCAACTCAGTATGTTTTTTATTTGCACTGAAAATAAATGTCAAAATGTTGGAATTTCCCATGGGATGAGAATTCCACTTCCTATTTACAATACAGCATGAAAAGAAATACAGTGCTCCAGAGCAAGTCTGACCTTAGTACTTCTTGGCTCTGGAATGCCAGTCAATCTAATATATGGATCAGGATTGTGTAATAAGATTTCTGAATGATTTATGCCAATCATCTTTTCATTATTTTCTTGCCAATGTTGGCAGTGGTAATTCCTTGCACGCTAATGCATTTTCTCCATCCATCTAAATACAATTTATATGGTATAAACCACAAAGGAGTCTCCTTGGAGCAGGATTTTCAGTTTCAAGGATTGTTCAGAGATTTTCTTGTTTTTTTTAATGAACTATGTTCAATGCTGGTCAATGTATGATTTGAATAATCTCTAGTATTACCATCTATTTATTTTGCTATGTGTCCTACAGTGTTGTTGAGTTTCAGTCCATGTGGATGGAGATGACAGCACCTGTCCTTATCTGCTTGCTCATAAAATTGATCTGAAAGCAATCAATGAGATGGTAAGACTTTCTTTAAAGTAACAAGAATGACAGTTAAAAATTTTAGTAGGGGGTATTTTTTTATTAAGCACATAACCAATCATCATGTAAAGATATCTTCAGCATGTATTGCAGAGGTAGTTAACATATCAGCTGCAAATTAAGCTATTCAAGTATTCCTGAAGGTAAACTGAATAAATTCTAAGTGTTCATTAGAAATATAGACATATAAAATGTTATAGGTTTGATACTTTCCTGAAATAATGTGTACAACTTTCATCAGCTTGTCTTACTTAATTCAAACTCTATACAAGAATCCTCTCTGAAACTTTATATCAGAGGCAAAGTTCATGATTAAAATGTTTGAATTTGGCTCTCTTGATTCATATCAGATTACCCTATTTTAAAGATGTAGGTTTTGATCTCTTAATCTCTCAAAACACTGACAAGGAGATTCAAGATAATGCCTTATTTTCTTGTGCATCATTAGTTCTGCTGGATTCTCCTGTCTGTCATCATGCAGAGGATATACCTGGAAGCTCACAGTGCAATAATTGTAAGCAGGCTCATACAAAGGAGAGATGGTAGCCAGAGTTTCCATTAATATGCTGTATGTAAAATCTAAAGCAACATATGGAGTAAATTATCTTTGTCTCAACAGAATCTGCCAGTAATCTGAAAAACAGACTTTTTGTATTTAGTTTCTCAAGTACAGATTTAAGATGCATTCGCTGATGGATGCTGAGGCACATATGCCTGGCTGAAGTTTCCAGAGCACCTTATGCATCCTACTCCACCAGAAATTCTGCATGAAACCTGTTTGTAGAAACCCCGAGGATTAAGTGCCAATCAAAGACTCTGAATTTGTCAGATACAATGCAAACAAATAACAAAAAAGGCATATGTTTTTTGCTGTTTCTGTCATCTAACATGGAGTCAAACTTAATGTTAATTTTATCTGTTTTCCTCTAATCAGACTAGATTTACCTTATTTCTATCTGCAGGGTGTCTGGCCTGACTTTCAAGAAAGAGCAACTATTGCTGTGAGGAAAAAAAAAAAGTTTCTGTCCTCTTCTGGGCACAGATTGTATTTTATTTTTTATTTTTCAAATCTTACAACCCAGAAAGCTATTCCACTGACCAGGGACACCAGAGGAATTCCTTTGTTTTGAACCTCCACAGAATCATACATCTACCATCCTCTCTACTCTTTGTTTCTTTGCTGCTGAACGTCTGCTGGGATGAGCTGATTCATGGTCATATCTGGGTAAGAGTTGATTCCCGCTGCCTTAGAGTGAAACCATTAAGGGACAGCTGTTTTGTGAAAACCTGCTCCTGAAAAATTTATTTACTAGATTAAAAACATGTTAGTTTAGATTTTGTGCTGACAGACTTCTCACAGTAAAAACACTGCAGAGAAGTGTGCAAGTAAGGATTTTGTGTTGTCAGCTTTTAATAGCATCCTTAGGGGGGTTTATTTATTTCTCTAAGCAGAGTATGGTAATATACCACATCTCAAACACAGTAACATATCTGAAAATATTGTAAAGAAATGAAAAACATGCTAGCTCCCAAAAAAACAACCTGCCTCTAAATTCAGGTCATGCCTGTTACTTTACATAGAGGAAAATTTTGCAGCTAATACCAGCACATTTACTTGTCTCTGGTTGTTTGCCAAACTAAAACATCCATTAATTACATAACATGTCACTTGTATAGAAAATCTGTGTTTGAACTGGGGTTTCTAGATACCCCTTTGGGCTCTGTAAACAGAGACTTCACTGATTATTTCAATGTTGTTTTCTTTGTCAAGCAGAGTTAAACCCCATCCTCTGCTGGCAAGCTTCCCTCCTAATTGCAGCAAAGTAGTGTTGCCGATGTCGTTGTAATGTGGCTGATAGTGTGGCAGAATTTTAAATGACAAGCTCTGTGCAGGGTGCAGAAGAAAAGCCCCTGCTCTCTGGAATCTGCTGCATAAACAGATAAATGTATGTTGAGTATATAACTAGTGAGTCAGATCTTGCAAAGTAGTCATTTGTAGCTTTTACAGAAATGATCAGTCTTGTAGGGCTGGTTGATTAACAGGCAAAGGGGTGGGGGATGCACCTAATGAAGGCAAAAACAGATGTGTACGGGTTGGACTGACAAGCCTCAAGATGTGAACAGACAGATCCTGAGGAATTCTGAGGCAATCTTTGTGAATAAATATAAACCATACTTAGTATACAGGCAGAGCAGAGACATAAATAAGGGCCTGGGTTTGCTACCAAAGATGGGAGGAGAGGAGAAAAATTTGGGTATCATTGCTGTGGAGGTGTGGGTTGGGCAGGGAGCAAATGGGGCATTAATTACAATTGCAACTTTGAGGGGGGGCGATGCAGGGGGGGTTTGCTGGGGAAGTTGTCAAAAATAAAAATGGCCAAAGGACTTACAAACATTTTAGCCACAAAATTTTGAAGGAATATTAAGTAGTTTAAAAAAAAAATTATTGTGGTGGAGGAAAAAAAAAACAAAACAACAAACAAATGGAAGTGTGTATTAATACCAGTGTGGATATGCCAAAAGGATTAATCAGAAGTCCTGAGACTGCACTGAGATCGTGAGCCTCAGTGACAGGATACTTTATTTTTGCCATGCAAGCTGACAAAAATAATAATTAGACTTGAATATATCTTCAAATGAAAGCTATAAATTAATAGTGCTCAAAAGACACTCCTATGTCCAAAAGCACATTCCAGAAGCTCCTATTCCCTCCAGTAGAAGTAATTGTCCTCTTTTGTAACTTTTAAAAACATGTTTGGTTTCCTTTGGTATCTGCCTATGGTACCTAATTTTAGTGAATACAGATGTTACTATGCTGTTTGCTTTCTGCTGAGGTGAATAATGGTTATAACACAGGGGATGAGCACCTTCTGTTGATATTATTTTTTTGCAAGTCACCATGAGGTAACAGGTAGTCTGTTTTAATGGTCTTCACTGTTTTATTTTTTTTATTGTGTTCAGCTGGGTTTTTAAAAACCTCTGATTAAAGTTCACAGGAAAATGATTTTAAAAGTCTTCAGGTTTGTTAGATCTGCTACAGCTTGCCAGTCACCCTGCCAAAATTTTCCACTGTGTACTTCTTATAGTTCTGCATGGTCTAAATGTAATTGACTGAAGAGGAGAAGCATTATTACAGATCTGTCATTGCAGCCACTCATCATATGTTTCACTAGCTGGAATGAGCAGTTGCTGGGCTTGTTTCTGACCTAATTCACAATGATGTAAAACAGCAGTGATTTCACAGAAGATGAAACTTAGCTGGTTAAAAAGCAGAACTGGGCTCAGTGCTGCCCCAGTAGCACTCATTTACAGGTGAGCAGTAGAGTAAAGTTTAGTGTTAAAGCACTAAATTTCAAGTTTATAGGAACAGAGGTATATTACATAAGATGTTCAGTTGATACAACAACATAATTAATAATTCTATTTCACTGACTCTCTTAAGACATTATTGAGGAAAAGAAAATGGTCCAGACTTCACAGCCTAGCCTCATTATAATACTTAACGGTTTCACCAGAAGCAAAGGCCTAAAGATCAAAAAATGGTCAGACATTTAACATACAAAGTTACAAGAACAGGCAATGTTAATTTTCTGTATTGAAATATTATCATTCCATTAGCCTCATTTTAGTAAATTAATGTATATGTTGATGTCTGGATTTATCTGCATATTGATTTACCAAGTGTGTCTTGTTTATTAAATTCCCCTTACTGATAACAAGCAATTACTACTTCAGGTAATTGATTTAAACCTTTGTCTGCTGATACTGTGCCAAGAATTATAGTACACATTAATACAGATCAGAAGCTTACCTGCCTTGTACTTGCTCTATCAGATCAATATGTGAAGTAAGACCGTGGCATCCACCAGGACTGTAATAGGATCTTGCCTGGAATACAAATTGCTGACAGGATTTGAGGGTTTATGCATATGATTTGTCTTAATAGCTGACTTTGGGAGAACAGAGGGTACTATGATCTTAGTGGGAGCATAGAGGGAGACAGACTGTGATCCTGCCTTTCAAAACTGATTGCAATGTGATGAGTTGAGTCTATCTCTAATTCGAGGTGATCTCAAAAATTCCCAAAAGTTTTCCTGTGAAATGCAATTCTGAGATTGAAACACAAAGTCATGTGTGCATATCCATTAGCAGTCTTTTTAGGCCTGTAGAATAGGAAGTAAGAGGAAATAAGATACCTTAAAGCAAAGCAATTATGAGAGTAGAAATGTCCAGCTTCCTGTCAATACCAGCAGTTAAAAATTTGGAGGCATTTATAACAATTGCTTGGACCAGACACACAGGATCTGTAAGCATCTCTGGTCACTGGAGAAGGATAAGAGAGAATAAAGGATTTGCTCACAGACAAGTGACCTCTGCCCTCACAAATTTCAACTGGTGAGTAGTGAGTTACTGCTGAGGAAGAGACACTTATGATATGACATGGCATGTTGCTTTTCCAAATCAGATTTTCAATATTATTACATAAATATAATCAAATTAATTACTAGAAATAAATGGTCACATTAAGATTTGGAGTTTTCTTCCTTAATTACTTGTTTTCTTCCATAGTTACCTCAATAGTTTTTGCCTGAAGCCAGCAAAAAGTTTAGTTGGTTTTTTTCTCTAAGTATTTTGGCTTATTTGCATAGTGTCTTCATCATATCTTTCTACTGGGTTGTTTCCTTCTGACAGAACATCCACATTAGAATTTGCAAATTAGAATTTTCAAAATTTAGTTCAAATTCTTAAGACATGACTCAGACTTGACTTCAGATAGAATTTGTATCTTGAGCCACTGGTCTCAGTGCTTTCAGAAGGACAAACGAATACTCAAACACTTCCATCAAGAAATATTTCCAGTTAGCTTTAGCTTTTTTGGCCTTGAAAAATGTGTTTTCTACTGTATTTTGTAGTAATTACTTGTTTTGTTTGTTTGTTTTTTCTTTTTACAAGACTGATTGCAGAAGGCAAAGTTTAGCTAATAAACATGAAAATTTGTTCACAGGTAGGTTTGTGCCAGAAATGTTTATGGCTAGCTGTTCTGATCCTGACTAAGTAAATCATGGTGGTTGCTCTAAAGTTCTCTCTTCAAAGATAGCTAATGGTAGGGCAGAAAAGAACTGAGGGAGAAGAAGATTGCCAGCCCAACATCTACAACTGGAAACAGTTCCTCTGACGTCTTAAACAGAAATCTGTCTACTTTGTCTAATTTTCAATGTCCAGAAATTTGGTTAATGAGTAGATATATATGAGTATGTGTATATGAGTAGAATAGATTTAAAAAAAAAAAAAAGTTTCTGTGGCAAAATAATATTTGAGAGGGTTTTTGTGTGAAAATTGTTTCCAATTCTTTTGATTGCAAGAAGATTCATAGATTCATAGATATTAGGGGTTGGAAGGGACCTAGAAGATCATCTAGTCCAACCCCTCTGCCTGAGCACGATCACCTAGACCAAGTCACCCAGGAACAGATCCAGGCGGGTCTTAAGTGTCTCCAGAGATGGAGACTCCA